>JAAGNO010030384.1:0-41979 GCA_033439905.1 Ceryle rudis
ACCGTCCCCCCCCCTCCCTGAGGCGATCTCCACGCCCATTGGCGCGCGGAGCGGTGAGTGGCAGGCGGCTGGGCAGCGGGGCTCTCCCTGGGAGCGCGGCGACGATGGAGTCGGTGCGGGCGCAGCGGCTGCAGCCCGGGGTGGGCACCCTCCGCTCCCTCCGCCCCGGCGTCACCGGGGCTCCCGCCACCGCTTCGGCTCCGCCGCCTCCTCTGCCTGGAGGAGCGATGCCACCTCCGCCGCCTCCGCTGCCCGGAGGAGCAATACCACCTCCGCTACCTGGAGGAACAATACCTCCTCCTCCACCACCGCCTTTTGGTGGGCCTCCAATGCCACCAGCTCTTGGAGGTGTTCCTTTTGCTCCCTTTCCGGTGATACCAGCATTACCACATGGGATGAAAGAGAAGAAAAAGTATAAGCTGGAAGTCACAATGAAGAGAATCAACTGGTCAAAGGTATTACAATGTTTATTTTTATTTCCGTTGATAAAAACCTGTTTTTTTGAGGAAGAAGGAGGTAATGTGATAGAGTTTACATTAGATTATTACTAGTACTTATGTTTGGGGAATTCTTTCCATTCTTTATCCAGAAAAAATTTGATGCAGTGGTTCTGATTCAGTTAGTACTGGTTTTCAAAGATGCCTCATGCTATGTGGTATTTAATGCTGTCAGCGGCCCATAACTCCTCATATTCTGGAGATACCTTTAGCTAACAGCTCTCAAAATTTTGGCTGATTTTGTGTGGAGTGAATTTCCACATGTTTTTAGCTGTAATTGATAGTTGCCAAATGAACATTTCAAAGGCAAAATATCTTGTTTAAAGCAGCTTTAAGTAATCAAACAATTAAAATGTTTTAATTTATCAATCCTGCTACTACTTTTTTTCCCCACAGTAAGTTATGTTAGTTGAAGTATTTCTTGATTTTAGGATGGGGAAGTGCATCTTGAAGTAGACAATTGTGTGGAAAACTGTTGGGAAGACTGCCATTTAGGAACTTTGACAATCTGGCAGTTGATAGAAGGATCTCGAGTCAAGGGATAACTACAACTGTTTGCTTAAGTGAAGTAGCTTTGTCTGAGAAATGAGGAAGGATGTTGAGAAAGGAGATGTATTAAGAGGTTTTGCTTAAATCTTTAGGCTTGAAATACAGTAGAACTTGGTATGAATGGGTGCATCTTGGAAGACAATGCAAAGCAGAACTCCAATTTTAGTTTAGGCTTCTCTGGGTTAAGCAAGCTGTGGGAGCTATTCATTCTGTGGTTTAAAATTAAGGCTTATATTTTTTCCTTTGATTTTTTCAGAACAGGTTGAAAGTGCATCAGATTTATAGAGAATGTAATTTTACCTTGTGTATCTGCTTAACAAAATAGTGCATGATTGCTCTGGTTATCTAGTTTCATTTTAATAGCCTTCAATGAAACTTAAGTACTTGACTGTCTTAAAAAGAGAAAGGTGGGAAAATATTGATGAAATAAGTTTTCCCAAATAAAAGAAATAACTATATTTACCATGACAGTAAGTGTTATACAGATGTAAAGTACTAACATTTTCTGTTTAAGGGTAAATATCTTGACGTGAGGTTAAGAATTATTTTAAGATCAGTCCTCTGAATAAATCCAGTAATATAATAAAATTTAAGGCCTCTAATTAAGAATGAAACCAATTATTTTGTGTTTACCTTTCTTTTTCTCTTGTGATACGCTCTGGATGTTTGAAAGGAAATTTGACTTCCATTGCCTTACCTGCCCATCAGTGATAGTGGGACTACAAAACACGCTTGAAACAGCGTCTGTCTTTCTCTGAAGACAGACAGTTTACACTGTTAAGACAGTTGCAAATCTTATCAGAAGGTTCTAAAGGCAATAGCCTTATTAAACATTTTTTGTTGCAAGCACTGAAGAAATTTTTACTAGAATGAATTTTTAGCTGTCTAGTTCTGTGTAAATCTATTACTGCATTTGACTTAGCCATATGAGGTTTAATACTAAACTTGAGTTGAAGTGCTGGCTCTATTAAAGTTGTGAAGCTGATTTTCTTCCCTTCTCATTTATTTTACAAATATAGTTGATTGTGTATACTACAGTGGCTTTTAATATGAGATTCTTGTTGACCCAGCTTTGTGTTTGGTGTTTGACAGATTAGTATCCCAGGAAGTTAGTTGCAGGGCAAAGTTCTTTTTAAAAAGTCTGTGGGTTACACATTGCTGAGTGAGGGAATTCTTTCGTTGAGAACTTTCAGGGCATGTGTACCAAGCTCAGTCCATTTATGTAATGACAGAAGAAGATGGCAGTAGGTAACTGCTGTGTTTTCTTTCTCTTTTGGCCCTGTCATGAGGGTGGGTCTAAGAGGACATTCTGACTCCTCTTAGTTACGTGGAATGTGATCGGTGGGTGAACCTCACTGAATTTCGTGGTTCCGCAGAATGTTGCTTGTATTGTTGGTCTGCATCAAAGTAGAATGAAAATCTGTGATGACCCAAATGAAAATCTGGGGCACCATTCTCTTAGTGAGCATGAATTGTGGCTTTGCATTCATCTATGTACAAATATCCAAGCCATGAGGAATAGCTTTAAAGCAGTTTTCAAACATAGCTAACAGGATGCTATTTCACATAGAAACCTTCTAAGTTTGTGATGTCTAATGTAGTTGTAAGTTCAGAGAATGCTGGTATCTCTGCTATAATGATTCTTGTAGGTTATTAATCTGAGATGTTTATTAGTTGTTTCCAATTAGTAATGTGCTAGGGTAGAGTTATGGCCACTGGGAGGAGCTATGGGACTGCTGAAGTGAAATGTTTGGGCACCATTAACTTCCAATGAACGTGAGCTTCTCCACGGTCCTAACATGGTTATATTTAATCAAGTTTCATTTTTAAGAACATATTAAAATAGAAATGATTACTTCAGCAGTAAACTGCAAGCACAGTTGATTTGCAGACTAACCTGTAAGAGCAGTTGCTGGTTATTACTCGCCTCTCAATACTACTGGTTGCTTTGTGATGAGAAGAGATGCAAGTATTCAGGTGTGTGTTTGTGTATGTGTTGCTTTAAAATCCTTTTTTGTCAGCATAGCCCCTGTTTCTTCCATATAAAGGAAATTCATTTGGGGTACTAGGTAATTGTGTCTATCGTCAAGATTAAACCATTGCCCTTAAAGGCAGTTTGTGGTCAGCAGTTAATTTTCATAGTGTAAAATACGATAGATGTATTGGGGTTTGCTGTAGGATAAATACCTAGGTCACCAAACTATCAAGGCTAATCAAAGGAGGACCTTTATGTATTACATGTTTTCTGGTTTGAGCTTTAGCTTGGAATTTGATGTAGTTGGCCTGGATATCTGCTACTTATATGTCAAGGTACTAAACCTTGGTGCTATCAGCTAGTGTCTTACACATTCCTTCAAAACCTTTATCTTAGTAATGTGTGGGTACCATGAACTTAGTAAAATCAAACTGTTGATGACAATAAGCTGTTAAGTGGCTACAGATGGTCATTGCTGACCGTAAGTTGGAATTTTAACATCAAACGACCCTTGAACATGTCATTTAAATTGCACTCTGAAATAGTGCAGGTTTTTTCCAGGATGTTTTAGAGCTGGTAAAATTGTTGGGAAATTCATATGGATGTAGATACACCTCTTTCTATAAAGATGAGTGTTAACATGTTGTCCTGGGTGGAGCTGGATGACATGGGATGCCAGATGTTGCTCCTGGATGAAGATGCTGTATATTTTCAATATGAAGCTTCTGAGATGAATCACATCATTGCATAGCAAGCACAACCCTTTCTAGACTCTATTCACAGTATTGCTAGGACACAGGATCATAGGTCCATGGAGTTCTTACGTGGATGATGTACCCCATCAAACACAGCCAAATTTCAGTTTTAAGAGTGTATGTAAAGATGGATGTCTTAGGGCAACAGCTCTGGACTATGTTTGGAAATCACTCTCATTTTAGGGAGGTTCAACGTGGGTTGCTGTAGATCACTTCTGAATATATACCATTAGCACTTCAAGTAAAACCTTTCTAGAACTAGTAATGACAGAAGCTTACTGTTGGACGAGGAACTAAACTGTCCTCTGATTTTTTGAATACATCATCTTAATTGTCTTTCTAAAATAAAAAGTATATTTAGGGTTTTGTGTTCCTCTAAATCCTGAAGTGCTGAGTAGTGAAATGGCTCTTTCTTTGGTGTAACAAATAAGAGCAGTATTATGAATGATTAATCTCTCTAACTTTGGATATGAGGAGTCTAGAAAGTTCAGATAAAACCTGAGGGGAAATAACATGATATATCAATTTATAGTTTTCTTTACCAGAAGAACTATATTTATAACTTTTTATTTCAGTAGCAAAATACTAAAGATAAGTGGACACGTGCCAAAATAATCTGGGAGCAGTAGTTTAAAAACAGGCTTTCAAAATATTTAAGTAGAAAGAAATTCCAAATAGTCAACCACGTTTTTAACCATATTAATTTCAATAAATGTTAAGGTAACTTCTGAATCTCTCTTTGCTTTTTCTGTCTGTGAATCTTAGAAAATAATCCGCGTAGAAGGAGGAATGATAGCTTTCCTCCTTTATTGTGGGAGGAAGTATTAAAAGTATTTAGGGGGGAAAGAGGCCTTAAATCTTTGGTTTTGTTTAACACGCAGCAGTGTGCGTTCATAGTGCTCCAGTGCTACATGACAGTGCTGGAAACTTCAGGCCTGTCATAGAGAATTGTAGATGAGGGTGATGGTCCAAGCAACTGTAGAGAGTGCAGCAAAATGAAATTGGTGAGGAGTTTTCTTTGGTTATTGACATATAATTCTCAGCGCATTTCTGGAAAACTGAACAGGTTTGGTTTTGTTTTGGGGTTTTTTTTGAGAATAAATATTTAAACTTTAATGCTTCTGAATTTAAAACGAGTATTATAATCCTGCTGCTCTCTTAAACCATCTCTACAACCTATTCTTAACCTCCTGCTAGCCACACCAGTATATTATAATCTTTTTAGAAGAAAAAATGAACTGTTTTAAGTAGCCCAGTTGTATTAAAAAGAATCAAGTATGTGTGAGTTGTCATACTGGAAAAGATGCTCGTGTATTACTTTGAGAAATATGACATTATTCAGTGTTGGAATCCAGAGATTTTTTTATTTTCCCTTTGAAATTCATCTAGATGTGTAAATGTCCTTTTAATTTGTGTTTTTGAATTATACAACTTCATAACCTTCAAAACATTAAAAAAAAAGGCTCATTTCCCCTCCTAGAAATGTTTCTTCTCTGTTGAAGATACTTTATCATTGAATGCCCTTGTCTTCTTTCTCTTTAGAAGATTATTTTGTTCAAAACTTCTATCATACAGTTTTCTGGTTTTTTTTCTTTTTTTTTTTTTAAACTGTTTTTCCTCCTTTTGAAATGGAGCTCTAATGTTTTAAAAATGCATTTCCACCTGGGCTTTTAAGAAAATGTTTTGTGGCTGTTATTTCAGTTAGCTTCTCTTACAGCCCTTGACTTCCATTTCCTTATATTAACCCCTTGTATCTGTTTGGGTATTTCCACCTGCACCTTTTTCCTTATAGAATATAGGTTTCATCACAGATGTATTTTTTGCCAGTTTTCTTAAGAGGGGGCAAGAAATTTGCATGCTGTTGACCATTTGATTCTCTCCCGAAGTTGCTGATCTTTGACTCACCACTACTTTGTCTGCTTAGGATAGTTTTTCTCCTACAGTTAATTTATCTTTTTCATTTATTTAGGCATCTCACTTAAGCAGGGAAAAATTCCTGCCATATATGGAACTTAACACGTTCTAAACTCAGTTGTCCTTATTAAGCAGTATCTGATTCTGGAATCACTTGTGCTTGTTTAGTAATTGTGAAACATCTTCAGACTACTGTCCTGTAAACATCTAGAAAAATAAACTTTTTTTAGTTTGTACTTGTCATTGCAGCTAATTTATTGTAATCAATTATGTTCATGTGTTTATAGAAATAATTTATGAAGTGTATGTCTGAGCACTCTGTATGACAATGGAAAGTAACTGCAGATGTACACTTTGCTTAAGTGCTCTGGGAACAGTGCCAGAGATCCTCCTGCATGCTGATAAAGAAGAAAGTCTATTTGATCATCTCTCTTAAGGAGCTGACATTTTGGGAAGAAAATTCTTACTGTTTAATTTAGTGCTTTTTTTTTTTGTAGCTATCTTCAACATGAGCGTTGAATTAAGGTAGTTCTTAAAAATGTCTCGCCTGCCGCTGGTGGTAAAGCAGCTACACGTGAACAGATTAATCATATGGTAAAAGGTGGAGGACTGATGTGTTGAAGTGAAATCCTGGTGAGGCTCACAAGTATAATAGTGATAAATTTCCTGCGTATCTTCTTGAAGTTAAATAGCCCTTGAAAATGAAATGGCATTTAATCAAACTTATAAACAAGAATTGATACAACTCTAAAAACTAGAAGTGGAACGTATTTTGTAAACAAGGCAGCTGTTCTGGATCATAGCTGAGGAGTAAAATTGACTTTCATCTTGGATATTCCAGAGCATCGTTTCTTTTAATATAGCCAGTATCAAATAAGGTACTGTGTTTACATTTGAGAAATGGAAACTATATATTAAAAAAAGGTGATATTAGGTCTAAAATGATTTCTGATATTTAAAAAGATATTTCTTCCTACAGACTTAATACTGAGTCACTGAAAGGTCCACATTGACATATCATTTGCAAATAAGTATCTCTGTACTCTGACAGCCTAAGAGTATTCCTTCTACAGTCCTCAAGTAGCAGGGATGAGTATCAGGGGTCAGGAACTTGGGAACCATCTAGAAAGTAATGAAGAGAAGGCTAGAACACTTTCAAACGCGCATGCTAATATGTTATCAAACCTGTTTGGAAAACTTGTTGAATGGAGGAAATATGAATAGGAACCACTGTGTAGATAAAGAGCAGTTCATCTGATTGTGTTTTGTTCAAGCATCTGTAAGAGAACGTAATACTTGGAACGTACCGAAACTTAATTCAGTCCAGTTGTGATAAAAGTTCAGTAGCATTGGCTATTGAAAATACTAGTTATTAACTTTCGGGATGCCATTTTTCTTTCAGATCGAGCCTCAAAATATAGCAGAAAACTGCTTTTGGGTAAAAGCTGAAGAAGATAAATTTGAAAATCCAGAGCTGTTTGCAAAATTGGCGCTTACCTTTGGAACACAAATGAAAGGTATGTTCCTTTACTTGATATTATGCTTTTATTAAGTTTAAAGCTGTGCAATGACAGGCTCTCTTATGCTTTGTGCAATACCATGGAATTCATATAGCAGCTTCATAGCAGGAAGATGATTTAAAATGTTTTTAATAAGCGTTACAGTATAGTTCAAAACTTTCTCCTCCCTCACTTTATGGCACCAGGGGAGGAACCGTTTGTAATAATACCTCTTGAAAGTGGCAGGGTATGTTGCAGACAGATGCAAATTTTCTTCCAATTAAATTATAATTAAATTCAAATTCTGATCTAAATATCATGCTCATCTATATTAATATTCGTAGCTGGAGCAACTCTAAGTTGTCAGGTTCTTTAGATATTCCACACGTGGAGAGTTTGTTGTGTAACAAAACTTTACTTACCCGTGTTGTGTTACTAAATCAAAGTCCTGTGTAAGTAAGACTTACAATGTAGCAATTACAGTATGCAGTTGAGTCACAAAATCACAGCTCTACAATGTTCCTACAGTCGTTATTCTGGAATATTATAGCTGAAACCATTGCTGTTTTCACAATTCTTGTGTTTGTGTCATTAGTCTTTGCTTTCAGTTTTTAATTTGTTATTATTTTTTAATACTATATGCAGCTCTGTTAAGAAAAATCTTGAAATATGCTCCTTTAATTAGTATTTAAATTTGTGTTGTGTAATCTAAGAAGCATCTCCCCCCAGTTGTATACAGTTAAACTGCATTGTTCCTGTCCTCAGTGCATGATGTAAGTTACGTTTTCAAAGGGCTGAGTATGTGAGTGCAGACTCTTAGAAGTGTTTGCATAATACCTTGGGAAGGCATCAGATAGTCTACCAGTTGTTGTTGGAACACATTGTGAAATGAGTCTGTTTGACTACAGGAGAGAACAAATACAGTGAGAATAAAAACTGCTGGAGCTTTCATATGTCATGTAAATAGGTCTTCTCTTACTGGTTTTAGATGACAAATAATTTATTTCTCAAACACTTAACTCCTTCAATAGGAGCTACGATGACACTATTTCTATACTGA
This sequence comes from Ceryle rudis, assembly GCA_033439905.1. NCBI lineage: Eukaryota > Metazoa > Chordata > Aves > Coraciiformes > Cerylidae > Ceryle > Ceryle rudis. The sequence continues at coordinate 8,250 of JAAGNO010030384.1, forward strand.
GTTGGGTATGCGCTTACAACTGAACATTGGTTAATGTTTTGATACTTTAATACCATCCTCAGGTTTTTGTGGCTTTCAGATGGTCTTTGAGTACTTCTGAAGCTGCACACAGCCTCTTCAAGTCTTTTCATTATTACCCATGGTAAATGGCCAATTGATCAGTATTTCGTATGTGGCCATTTGCCGGTAATTTGTTTCAGGCACTGAAAAGAAGCATGTACCATTCAAGTACGGTTCAATAATAACTTACTCAGGAGCTAATGAGGAAACCCACCAAATGAGAGTCCAAGTAGTGGTAGATAATGAAAGAATGAATTTCTGATCTAGCTACAAATCTTTTGTCCATTTCTCAGGCAGTTAGAATATGATATGCTCTAGGGATGCGCATTCCTCGAAGGTGGATGGAGTCCAATATAACAAGTGTTCATAGGCCAGATCTGAATAAGCAAACACACACTTTGGATTTTGAAGTGAACATGTGTACTGACTGTAAGCATTTTTCTGCTGCTTATTTTGGTTTTATTTGAAGTTTTTTGGCTTTGACAGTTAACAATTCATGTGATGCTTTGTATTTCAACCATAGGGAGTCTTCTCTTTTGATTCAAACCATTAGAATGCCCTCACTTCTATCAATTGCTTGAAGATTTTATTGCTTAAATATTGCACATATTGGTTTGTGATATCCTGGTTGTTGTCTGAATTTCAGGAGTAAGAATCGCACTTTATACTAATACAGTGTTTGAAAAGTTAACTCTGGTTAAGAAAAGTCTTTCAGAGGGCCGTAACTTCTCCTAAAACATTTCTTGAGCTGATTCCTTGATTTATTTCTGAATATGTCTTTTTCTGTGCTCTTTTGAAACTGCTTCAAAGAGTTGTTTTACAGCTATGTTTTTTGTGAGATAAATACACATTTCTTTCACCCAGAGCTCAAACTGTGTTCAGTGGTCATTGAATTTGAGCCATTAGTATTCTGCTTTTAGAAAGCTTCCCACTTTCTGATCTAAATGTTCAGATATTACACACAGTAATAGAAAAGCATCCTCTAGGGTTTGATAGATTCTTGGTTCATAGCATTGCAGGGAGGTTAAAATGATGTGGAGTTTGTCACTGGTTTTAGTGAGATGGCAAGACAGGAAAACCTTTAAGGGAAAGAACCCCTAGCAGCAGATAACACAATGAAATGAGACCCTTTATGAGAATGACAGGCCTCTGCCTTGAGCTGAATTCTTTCATCAGAAATCTGAAGGAATGGTTCTGAAATCCTTGAAAGATTCTTCATTAAAAATGCTGAAAAAACCCTCTTGAAATTTTGACACAGCTGTCGGTTTCATATGAGAAGAAATTCTTGTTGACGTAGTTGCACAGTTCTAAAACTCCAAACAACAGAAATTCTCCAAATAGCTTACTGTGGTGATAGCCTTGCAGATATTTTTTTTCTCTTCTCCCTTATGTTGTTCTGAGTTAATGATTGTAGAAAATAACATGCTGTAACAAAGGATGAGAAGACTAGTAAAAATGCTACTAGATATTACTTAGGATATTAAAATTGTATTTGACTGACTAGTAGGGAAAGTATTGTCTGTCTTTGAGTTCAAGTTTTCCTTAAAACTTGAAAACCTACTACAAGTCAAGAAGAGCCTCGGATCGTTGAGGTGCAGTACAAGCTCATATAATTGCATTCCACAAGCAACAGTTTTCTGCAACTGTATTCTGCAAAGGGAAACATTAAATGATATTTGTGATTCTTCCTCACCTTTTGCCTTAACAGCTACAGGCAGCACATTAATCCCCAAAACACTTATTTCAAGCGTAATCTAGGATCAAATGTCTTTTCTGCTTTAGTCCCATTTCTTAGTGTGGTCTTCTCATATATTACAGGAGACTGATAGAAAGACAAATAGAAATGCATTTTATGTTCTTTTAAGAGCACAGTCAGCATGTAAAGCAAATAAACGGATGAGTGGAAGAGAGCTGACAATTGCCAAAAGCAATCGTGATGACTTAGTGTTTACTCTGTTGTATTTCATGGCATTATGGAATACCAGTGGGAATAGTAACTGAAGTAAAGCAAATGATAGTATACACACTTATTATTTGTAATTCCTTATAGGCTGCAGCACTCAAATTTGATTGAACCTCTGAATTCCAGTCGTGATTCTCTGGCACAATGAGAATAAACTTCAGGGCGTTTTCTCATTTACTGTAGTTTTGCTTTAAGATACTCTAATAGCAACTTAACGTTGGTTGTCACTAAACTAAGTGCTGCCTTGCTACCTGCAAGGCCTTGTGCAACCAAAGCTGCAGGGAAGTACTACTTCTGGAGACCAAAGTTAGAGGGAGGGGAGGAAAGTCATAAGATGACACTTGTGAGGCACAGTTTTCATTAATTAATGAATTACTGCATTTGTCAGTTAGCTGCTTGTAAAATGTAAGAAAATTTAGTGACAGAGCACCAGGAACAAAAAAGAAATGATCTAATATACTTAGATGCAAATTTCCTTTTAAAAAGTATCCATAAGGTTAAATCTTTACTTGCTACTGTAACATTAAATATTTAATATTGATGCCCCATGCATATGTAGCATGTGTTTAGTTAAGTTCAAATCAATGCTAACAGTCAAACCGCAGCATTTGGTCTGTGAAATGAGTTCCTGAGCACAGTTAAGAAAACATCTGTTGTATAGGGAACAGTGGAAACATGAGGAAGTATTCCCTTTCAGACTTCACAGGAATTTGAGATCTTGGGGTTAGAACTAAGTTTTCTGAAATCTAATTATCTCTGCCTCAGTACAGTCTGCAATAGTTTTCTCCATTTTTCTTCAAGAGAAATGCAGATGATCTGAATACCTTGTAAGGGCCTCTGACGAATGGACTCCAGGGCTTCAAATTTTCATTAAAGATCTTAGATGAGTGATTTCAGCTTGCAATTGTGCTTCTAGATGCAGAGATCAAAACAATGATTATGTTTTCACAGACCATTTTGGCAAGTAAGTGATAATCCAGTTCAGGCACACTGGAAAATGAATGGGCAACTGTGGTGGTCATTAAGGAGTTGGGCGGTATTAAGATGTGTGACAGTTCCTGCATCGTGGGTGGCAGTGAAACACAGAGATGTGTGTTTCCTTGTGTAGCTGCACAGAGGAAAAGAATGGAAAAGAACACCATCTTTATTAATTTACTAGGTTTCTTTTGATGTTGTTAATTCTAAGAGAGAATCTCTCATCATCCAGAATTTTGTTCTGTGAATCATCTGTTACATGGGAGTGAAAGCAGTGATTTTGGTGGTGAAAACATGTATCATCCTTTTACAGTTTGAGTCATGGCTTGAAAAGTTCAGGCTCAGTAGTATTTGGTTTGCAAAATAATCTTATTTCAGTTTTGATATTTAAATAGCAGGAAGGAACTCTGTTGAGATATTGTTAGCTCAACCTTATATTTTTATTTTTAACAGTTAAATCTTACCCACAAGGAAGTCTCTTCAGACAAGTCGTTTTTAACAAGTAGCATAGCTTTTACATAATGTGTTTTTTTTTTTTCTTTTTAAAACTTATGTGATCTATTCTAAGCTTTGTGTGATCACATTTCTTAATTAAAAAAAAAAAAAAAAATCCTTCCCAGTTTATGGAGTATAAAGCAAATATGAAATAAACTCCATGAACCATCCACCTTAGCTGGTATGAAGTACTGTTTCTTAATAATTGAAGAGAGGAGATCCAAGTGATCAGATAAATGCAGATAACTTTGTAATACTGTGACAATGCTCAATGTATCAGACTTGCTGCTATCAAAATCACTTTTCACTGTTTGATTGATAGTCTAATTGCAAAACACTACGAAGCAAGTTAATGCCTTCTCCCTAAAGGATCATGTTAATTTCTGGCTCTTGTAATTTAGGATGTGTATTTTGCCAGTCAGGAATGATAGTGGTGCTCTGAAGAAATTAATTATGTGTACAGTAGATCTGTAAAGGTAGTAATTAGTACATAATAGTCTGTAACTACTGGGATTGTTCCAGTACAGAATTCATTATCCATCCAACTTACCTCAAGGGAAAACTTCCCAATCAAGGTTCTGTTGCTGCTTTATGGTTAGACTTTTAAAATACAGTTCAAGAATCATTTTGATATGTTTTCAAAATTGAAGTAAGGTTTTAATAGCTGAGTTGTGTTTTTCAGATTAAGGGAGTTTCAAGTGATGTTGCAACAGGTCATCATCATCTTTAGTTCTTCACCACAAGCTGTATGATATTACAGTGTAGATCTTCCTCCTTTTAGGTCTGCTTGGGATTGTTAGAGCTTGCTGGTGAAATAATCTTTAAAATATACTGTTTTTTTTCCTGTGCTAGTAGGTCATTGACTAATGTCTTCTGTTTGCATTTGATTGGGAAATCTTATAAAGATTTTCTTCAGTTCTAGTAAAATTTCTTTGCTATTCTTCCCTACCTTAAAGTGCTCAGATGACTAAGTTCTAATTAATGGTAATTATTAAAACTTGAGCTGTGGTAGTCTTTTGATTGCCACCTACTTTTGGTGGGTAGGTGGCATTTGAGGTCTAAATGTCAGTGTTCTTGTGAATTAGAAGCCAGAATAAATGGGCTGCTATTCCCACCTACTTTAGCTTTTATTTTCCCTTGAGTGCAGCATCCACAAGAACACTGTATTATACCTTAAATTTGTTTTCCATTGTGAAGAAACCATACCAGAAAATGTGAACAACTTACCTACTTTAGTATTTGAAATTATTCTCCTTCCCCATAAAGTTATAAAGTTCGATAGCGCAGTGCTTTGAAAGACACAACTATCTGCAGTTTCTTCATGTGTGTTGAGCAGATTGGATCATATAAACCAGGAAGATGCAGTTTCCTTAGAATATTTTTACGAGGCTTTGTTTAAAACAACCCTTGTAATTTGAATGCTTTTTGTTGACACTAATAACACGTTAATTCTGTACTATCCATGTCTAAGAAAATAGTGTAATCTTGGTCGTTAAGAGCATGGTGGGCATGTTCAGGTTATATTCACATGTAGAATACACATGTACAGTCTTCAGTGAGGGGTTTTCTTGAGGCCTTTTTCTGCGACTTGTTGAGCCATTGAAAGTTCACAATAGTTGTTGTCTTTTGAACCTTATTGTACTTGCTAATTTCAGTTGTGCAAGGTACCCCTATCCAAGAAGGGAATGTAGAACTCAAATCACCTAGTCAGGAAGGACGTTTTAAAGTTATTATCTTCTGTGTTATACATCTGATATAAAGCAGAGTGATTTTTGATCTACTGCAGAAAATAGCATGTAATTTTTATCCTCTGTGAAACCACCTGTTCTTAAAGGATGATGTGTTATTTTGCAGGTTTTTTTAAATGTCTAGAGTAACTTAACATTCTTTCAGTTTATACCTCTGCTCGATACTGAGGAGAGGGAGAAGGAAAGACAGGCTAGTTTCATTGGTAGTCAGTAGGTACCGTGTATTCAGTTGATTTCTTCCTTCCCTTTGTCCCTGTCGTTAACAGGTATATCTTTCTGACACGAATTTTATTCTCTTTAACCTCGTCAGTGATCAGTTAGTCTGTTGAAGCAGATAGTGTTTGTTCTTTTTTTCAGAATGAATGTTTTAGCTTCGAACATTCTCAGAGGAATAATGATGTTTGCATGCATTAAATACACTTTTCAAATTTTTATTCTGATATTGAAGTGATGGAAATATTTCGAGAGTGATTTTACCTCTGTGCAGCATTCCTCTGAATATTACAAAGCTTGTATTCAGTGTTATTCTTAACTGACAAATGCCAGTATGAAATATGCGTCCTCCTTCATCAACCCTTCCTTTTTGCTGAATCTAATAAAGCATTTCTAGTGGGGAGGAAAAAGTTTATCTTTTCAGCTGTTTCTTAGTAGAGAGATAAGTAGAAGCCAAAGAGTGAGGTTGGTGCACCATTAAACTTGAAAGAAAACTGTTTGCATTCATTTGTGTTTGATAATTACAAAGAAAAGGAAAAGGGTTCAGTACATTTAAAAAAGGATCTGAATTTGGTACATTAAGAAGCCCAGATCAAATTGACCGGAGAACTTAAAACTTTCACAGACTTTAAAAAGACTCAGTTTTGGCCAAAATTCTTGTAACCCATCTGCATTTGTAGGTATGAGACATCAAGGTTTGGTTTAATACAGGAATCTCTAGTACAAGCATGGATATGTTGTACTAGCTCAATTATCTGCATTGCTTCAATATAGAAAGAAAAAACCCCACATGTTCACAATGTATTTGTTTCTGTGTTGCAAACTGCAGGTGGCTCTCTTGGTCTTCTGATTAATTCAGGATGTGTGTGTTTGGTTTGTCACGTCCTTGTCCTCTCCTTTTCAGAAGTGTATGAACTCCAACCAAAGGAAGATACTGCTTTTCAGTGTAGGGTAACCAAATGTTTCTGTGTGGTACAGGAATTTCATTTAGGTAAGATTGCAGGCTTAGGTAATCAGTCTTCATGTCTCAGCTTCACACAGAAGTGAAGCAGGCTGCTTTGTTTTCGTCTTCCACTGCATTTGAAATTGTTGTTCTTTTTCAACACCGTAATAAATTCAAATACCATAAAGAAGAAAAAGTGAGTTATTAGTTTACCATTTTTCATCTTTTCCTTTTCAACTGGATTTATCCAGTAGGTAAACTATCAAACTTGGGGATGGAAAAACCTTTGCATTAAGTCAACCACTTAGCTTAGATTTATATATTTGTGTCTCTATATTTCTATGTATTTTTGTAAGCATTTTTTGATTCTTAAATGATCTTAGAATTATTTAAATAACAATCACAGTAAACGCATAAGAATATACTTATTAAGGAATAATAATAATAATACTAAAATTGTAAATGATTACCAATGAAATAAAAGCTTTTCAGCCCAGAACTGTCAGGGGTGACTTATACCAGATAATGACACACAGTGTTGCTATGTTTAAAGTATCAAGAGAAAAAAGAAAGGGGGGAAGAAAAGGCACGTGTGGTCTTTGTATTCACTTTTCATCAGGTACTAAGGCTTAACTGCAGAAGTTGACTCCTCAGTAGTTATACTTTATAAATAAACTTTCAATAGTTATGCAGAGAAGCAAGGTTTCCAAACTGACCTTAGGGATGATGTGTGTAGTTTTGCTGCAGCTGGGCTATTGTTCAGGAGAATCACAAATGAGGCCTCCCAAGAATTAGTTGTATGTATGTTCCTGTGTAAATTTTTTAGTGGGAAGAAGTCACTGTGCTGCTCGATAGCACCTGCTCCTGTTGAAGGGAGTGTGTGTCTTTTATTTCAAGAGCATCAGTACCCATTCCGTTCATTAAAGTACAAAAGGACTAAAATGAGAATAGCATTCTGAAGGGGCCAAAAGAGCAACAAAACCCCCTCAGATAACAACCTTCCAATTAGGAGGCTATGTTTGTGCATTTTAGTTACTCGTATTCTATTTCAAATAGCATTTTAGCAAACTTAAACTTCAATAAGTTCCGTTTCCTTTTCTACGTGGAAGGTAATTTGTAGCATTGAGTCACAAAGAATATGTATTTTATTTTGAAAAAAGGTGCTGTGTGAAAGAGATGGACTGTTGGTATGACTTACTGGCAATTATACTGCTGTTTGCCAGAAGTAGCTCAGGAGCTGGAGGTTCCCCCGCAGATTTACATTTTGAAGGCCGCTGTAACAAGAAAGACTTGTTTACTTGGAGTTCCTGAAAGTTCTGTGTTGACTATATTTAGCATAATTCTGTATGATAAAACACAATGTTTTATGCTAATGTACAGATAGGTATTGTTTTAAATATTACTGAGAATAAATGAAGGCTTTCTTTTCATCTATTACTTCGCTGATGCTTATATTTTGACCACAATTTTTGTCTGTGGTGGACAAATGTGAGGGAACGCTGAGATTTTGTGAAGACATTTTTTATGGAGCTGTAGAGTTTTTTTCATCATGTGACAATGACTTGAAGACTATCCTAGATAAATAAATCTTTTTAGACTTTCTCCGAAGATAGGATCAGTCTCAGTTGCATTATGTTTGTGTGTTGTTTTGTTTGCCAGTGAAAACTGATATAAATACTGCTTTCAGAATGATCATGCCATAGAGTTGGATGTAGGAATTTACAGGAGATCTTGGGCTGTAGTACACTTTAATTACGTCTCTTTTAGGACTCTGCCTTTAAAAAATTTGTGGGATATTCATAAGCAAAACTATTAATTAGGGACAGGTCAGATAGATGCAATTTTTCTGGATCTCCTAATTGTTTTTCCTGTAGTTTGTGTTCTTTACAGGTGTAATAATTAAAGTTAGTAAAACATGGGTGTTTCGATTCAGTAGTTTGGATATCAGCTTGGTTGGCATTACACAAAGAACTGTAATAACTGTAGCTTCAGAAAAGTAAATACAAGTAGTCTGTATGTCAACTAAATTATATTAAGATAAAAGGGAGAAATAGCTTAAGGTCTGAGATACTTAAAAGTTGCTGGTTTTATTCCTTGATTACTTTGAGGTGTATCATAATGTAATCCACACAATTCCTGTAGAAATGGAGTTAATTTTCAAAATCAACATTCTGTCTACTCTGAATCCAGGTCAAATGCTCTAATGTGGAGGTGATTCCTTCAGTTTTTGCTTAATTAGCAGTCCTTAACCCTTTTGAAATGTCACTAGGACAAGTTAGTTTTCCCCGCTAGAGACTTGGGGAGCAAGGATACAAAACAAGAAACCCTGCTTGTTACTTTCTGACTGTATTAATGAAGAACCTCTGCTACTCAGCTTTACTGCAACTTTAAATTAGTAATTTTGTGAAAACCTTCAGCAGTAGAATTTAAGGAAGGCCATTTTCTTTTTTTCTCAAGCGTGACAGTTTTACTATCATATTTTTTCCACTTAAGTCAAGTATGATAGTTTTGATGCTCGAGTAATTTTAGGTATTTGTTGGTATTCCTTCAGTCACCTTTGGGAGCTGCTTGGTAATTATAAAACATAATAAATAATACAGAAGAGGTTCATTAATTTACTTAATAAAATCTGATTTTGGAAATTCTAAGAACTACTTTTCAGAAAGTGTGGTTGGTGGTGTGGTGATCTTCTAGAGCAGTGTTTTGTCTTAGAGGCTTGGAAGGACAAATACTGGATTGAGAACAGCCGTGTATTGTCTTAAAAGTTCTCTTGTATGTGTTTTTAACAGTGGTATGGCTGAACTGTCAGTTGTAAAGTCTTGAATTTTAGGTGGTAACTTAACAGAATTCATGTATTAATTTGTTAGACGCTAGTTGTCAGAATTTAAAAGTTCAAATCTTGAAGAGGAAAGGTGGAAAAGTCAATTCTGACTGTAAAGAAAAGTCAAGGGGAGATAGACTCTCAAAGGCACGAGTTGTTTTTTCCCCTACATTTGGTGTCTCAGAGGTCCCCATTAGAAAAGAGTAAGGATCACTACTTTTCACACACGAATGTATGTTACCCACATACATATATTCAACAGATTTGGAATTCCAGGCTACTGTATTAGCTCTGGTACTACTTAGTGCATCCTGCACTTACTCTGTGCCTTGTTTTTCGAAGGGAAACAGAGCTTTTGTTTGTAGCAGCTTTATCAAATACAGCAGGGGAAGAAAGGCAGGTTTGTATTTGGAAACGTCTGTTTCAGTCTCCATGATGTGGTGCTCATATAAACTGTAGCACATTTAACGAGCAGTTGAGGACAGAGACACATGTACTAGGCGCACCAGGGAAAGAGATTGTACACAATGACTAATTAGCATGAAATATGAATACATTCAGGAAGTAGTCTTGATCTATAATGCTCTTACAGAGAGTATTTTTTCTATGAATTTGATGAAAAAGAATTTCAGAAGTTGAACTGAAAAAAGATTCTTTGTTGAACTGAAAAAAAAAAAGTGGGTTGTGTTTGCTTTTAAACAAATAAAAATCTGTTTTCCTGGAATAGAACGCATTCTGTATGCAAAGGTAAAAAGATTAGACTGAAAAGAATGCTTTATCTAATGTTTAAACAGAAAAAATATCTCTCAAAAGATACTCTTCTTCAAGTATTTTTTATTAAACTTCATTTTTTTTTTTTTTGGAAGGGAATTTAAATTAGGAGAAAAATCTGTTTAATTTGAAGCTAGTTACTCAGAACATGATTAAATAGCCCATTCCATGGCTTTTACAGTAAATTTTGTTAAATGAACTGTTAAGATTATCTGTTGTGGAAATGGTTTCTAAAGTGTAGCTTATCTTTCATGTTGTATTGGGTCTGACTGAGCTGGAGTTAATTTTCCCCATAGCAGCCCTCCCAGTGCTGTGCTTTGCTTTGAGAGCTGGAAAGGTGCTGATAACACAGCCGTGTTGTGGCTGCTGCTGAGCAGGGCTCACCCAGCACCAAGGATTTTTTTTTTTTTCAGCATTCCCCCTGCAGTGGGATGGGGTGGACAAGATCTTGGGAGGGGACATGACTGAGGCAGCTGACACAAACTGACCAAAGGGATATTCCATACCATATGATGTCAGCTGAAATATAAAAGCTAGAAAAGGGGTGGGGTGGTCATCAGCTTGTCCTCCAGAGCAACTGCTACATGTTTGGAGCCCACTTCCTGAAAAGGGGCCAGCCATCGCCTGCTGATGAGGAGTAGAGAATAAATCTTTATTTTCTTTTGCTTCTGCGCGCGTCATTGCTTTGCTTCTTCATTAAACTGCTTTTCTCTTAGCCCCCAAATTTCATCTTATCTCTTTCCCCCTGATCCAGCTGAGAGGAGGGGGGCAATTGATAGAGCAGCTCAGTGGGCCCCTTGTGTCCAGCCAAGGTCAAACCACCACACGTGTAAGAATTATCACCTGTATATGTTCATAAAATATACTGAGAATGAGTTGGAGGTGAGTCACTTGTCACTCTAGGTCTGTGTTCTGCAATTCTACATAGGATGATTTTAAAACAGTGCCTTTTGATTTCTCATGAGTTATTTGTAGCTTTAGGTATGTTGTCTGTAAATTTTCTCAGTATCCATAAAGGAAGCTCAGTCTGGTTACTACTAGATGCCTGAGTGTTGAAATGCAGGTCCTTCATCTGAAGTGAAGCCATGCAGTGGGCTGTGAATTTGAGACCCAAGTGAAGGTGGGAGGAAAAAATAAAGTGGAGGAAAGGAAGGAAACCAGATCAGGTACTTACCAGAAAAGTTTGTGCTGACTATTAAACAGGCTATGCACCTATATTTTAATATCCTGAAAGCTTCCAGCAGAGTTCCAGGAATAACAGTGTATTTGTTTAAATAAATAAAAACCCACTGTAAACAAAGATGTAGTTATAAGCAAAATTTATGGCCTTACTTGTAGCATAATTCTTTGAAGTCTGTATTAAAGAGATGTTCCCTCCATCTTCCAGCAGAACCATAGCCAGTACATACTACATTGCTTCCTAAATGTACTTTCTCTGACATTTCTCTTATACAAAATACAATGTGTTGGGTTTTTTTTTATAAGTGTAAACTGACAAAATGTGCTCTCATCCGTGGCCTAGTTCCAGTTACATATCACGCTGACTTGCCATGATGTCATATTTACAATAGATGCTCTCCTCTCCTCTCTGTGCCTGTTGGTTTTATGTGCACAACTGGGTTTTCTTCCTTTATTGTTGACTAATCCAAAATACATACTCCTCATCTGCTTTTGAGATTGCAACTTCTATCTGATTTATAGTTGTTTCAACTGTAATGTTCTTAGTGATGTACTGTACAGTGATGCACTGTACAGAGTATTTGCCATCGCAAGAATTTCTGCCATATATGCATAGAATAAGGACAGATCTGTTATCTAGATGACTAAAGGTTCTTCAGAGAAAGATGTTAAAAAGCTATCTAGAGGATTAATAATTAACAATCATGGTATTAAATTTCTGAATTCACCGGGGAGTTAAAAATACTAGATACATAGGCATTAAGACTTAAGAAGCTGATAATTTTGTTATTGAATTACTTGTTAATGGTCTCTAAAGGATGTAGAGTTGAAATTACAGTTTTGTATGTATCTGAAGTGTTGTGTGTCTTGTGCAGTTGTGAGAAACTGAAACTTCTCTGAAACTTAATTCTTTCATATGTCTTTTTTTTTTTTTTTTAAATGTATTTTGGGAATATAATTATTCTTGGATACTATGGCATGAAAATTTCCCAATGTAATAGACAGGTGAATAAGAAATGTATGGCTGAAAGTCATTCTAAAAGCAAAAAATCCGCATGGTAAACTGGCTGATTTTTCTAAGTCAATGTGGAATTATATGTAAATTCTCTGTATTCTGAACAGTAATACGTTCATAATCATGGACTAAGTCTTGAGATTTTCCTTTTGACATTTTTTGGTTTTGCATTTAAAACATTTGGATCATTAACACTGAGATTCTGCCTTCTAAAATGAATCATTTTAGCTGGATTTTGTTTATGTTGGTGATATAAAGGTTAGCAGAGCATAGAGTACACCTGCTAAATTTAGAATATGCTGTGGATTCTGTACGTGTATATGCTTAAAATATGTTGAGGTGAATAGTGAAACCTGACTGTTTTGGTAGAGGTGGGAGACTGGTAGCTGTGCATTTCTGGACTATTTTTAGTCTGCTACAATGCAAGTTGCTTAATTTAGTCCCCTGATAGGTCCCCTAAGACTAATCCTGTGATGTGGAAGTAATTTATCTTTTCCGTCTTGAAGGCAGATAATCGTTGCACATGCATTCAGGGAGCACCTGGGTGTTTTCAACAGTCTTTGAGATACTTGGGCCCCAAAAAAGTTTTTTTCAAGGTAAATCTGTTGAAAGGTAATGGCAACATATACATACAGGATTGTCTTCAGTCTGGGTGAGCCCAGTGTTTTCTCTTCAGTGGGTGACTGAGACACAATTCTCAGGTAAAAGAGTAAATGTATGTTAATATGTATTAAATGTCTCTCTTTTATGTATATAGGCAGGATTAAGTAAATAGTAATACTTCCCAGCTTTTAACAGTTGACAGGTTTTGGTTTGTTTTTTTTTTTTTTTTTTTAAGACAGAGGTCACACCTTTATACATAATGAAGTTTTCATTGTGTTTTGTCTTCAGAGAACTCATGATCTCTCAGCATAGATAACCGGTGGCATTGATCATATTTCAAATAAATGTCTAGTTTGCCAGTGTTTCAGTCCTGCTGCTTTCTAGTTTTCCTGGTTTCTTGTCCCCTTTTCCTGTCATTCCAAGTCTCATTAATAGCTAATTTATATTTAATTTCTCTGTGTTTTCAAAGACCCCAGAGGGAAAGATCAAACTTGTACACAATATGCCAATGCCAAACAGTAATACATTGCTGAATGATAGTTACCTAGCGTTGGTTGATCTATCCCATTTAGGGGGTGGGGGGTGGAAATCTCACCATTTTCATTGTCTTAGCATGGAATCATCAAATGTCTCAATTACTCTTCGTGTTTTGGAGAGTTACATTAGCATGCCAGAAACGTTTCAGGGTCACAGTATATTGAATCTCTATTGGAATGACCTTAGTTAGAATGATCATTAGTCAGAACGATTGTAAGGTGGAAGGATGCAATACGTCTTCCCTGTGACAGTGTGTGCTGTGGCAGGTCCTGTTCCAAACAAGTCACTGTCCTCCTGTGTGTCTGGTTAAAACTCTTAAGTAATGTGAAGGTTACAGTAGCCTATATTTGTGACAGTGACATGCAGCATAAATACTTGTGCCCACATGTGATTCTGTTGAAGGGTGTTTCACTTACAGATTACATGCAACTAATTAGATTTATTTGATACTGTCCACCTAAGGCCACAACTTAAAACGTGTTTATAGAAGAGTGATTCTCGGTATTTCATAAATGAGGATAAATGTTGCTCTTTGTATTTATCAACTCTCAAAGCTGTGATTGCCAGTCGCCATCACAGGGCACTGCTTGCTGGTTATAGAAATTAATGGAACCTATTAAGACAGATTATTTTCCAATTATTTTTGACGCAGTCCTTTTCCCCTGTGAAGTTGTGCTTTGAACCCGATGTCTGTGAACGTCTCCTTCTGAGTTCTGCTTAATAAAACAATAAATACCAGTGAATTACCAGTATTATTTTTTTAAAGTCTACATTAAATGGGGAAATAAAATTCCTTTTCTTAAAGATTAAATCGAATTTCTTAAGTAATAAGGGAATGAACATTGCATTGATTCTACAGTAGATCTAGAAGGTGGTAAACAAATTGAGGGGTTTGGGATTTAGATGTGCACAAATGAAACAACTTTTCTTGCATGTTTTTTTAAAACCTTGATGTAAAGAAATGCTTCAGAAAGGGAGGGGATCCTGGAATGTGCATTTGAAATGTGTATTTTTCTTAGTGTTTAAATATTTAGTCAGGAGCTTGATATGTCAAATATAGTGAAAGAGGAAAAGAAATCAGTTTAGCATTTCATTTTCACTAAAATTTTAGTCTTTTCCGTTAATTACTGATATCTGTTTAACTTGACTCTATAAAATGATGGTTTGGATCTTGGGATCTTTTTTTAAGCTTCATTATTTCTAAAATTCCTTTGGAAAATGTGATTCCCTGTCATCATTGGGAAAGATGTGCCTTTTACAAGCCTAATCAAGGGGAACAATGGTTGAACTATTCATTTAAAAGATTTTTGTTTACTAGACTTTTCACGGTAATAACAGAAAACGAGTTTATTAAAATCTTGATAAAATGATGGGGGCTTTTTAACATTTCGTTTTACTTTGAAACCATTTTTTTTTATTAAGTCTTGGAGCTTTTCTTTTGCTTTTGCAAGTTGTATTGATAACAGGAGTACCAGTTATCTATAATTATTTTCGAGATTCTGTCTTATCATTCAGTTCTGAGGTGATGATGACCTGATATCAGAGGAAAAAATGTAACTGGGACATTCAACTGTCTAAATTAGAAATACTGTTATAGGCAGGGTTTTACTTTTACAGGCAAATGTCTTCTCTGACCCACATAAAAACTTACTATCTTCGAAAATGGATTGCTCGATCTTTTTGGTCATTAGTCAAGCACTAATATATAGCCAGCAGAGACACGTAATGACTCGGTGCCCAGGAAAGCCCACCAAGGACAAGCATCTCTTTGGAGCAAAACTCGGCATGTTCACATTAAGCGTTGCAGATGTTGAAGCCGTGGCAAAGGGAGAGATGGGGTGAACAGTCCTGAGGCTTTCAACCATATAAATGTTCATGGAGGGAATGAGAGGGAAGAGTTGATGGAGAAGGCTACTAGCTTTTATTCCAGCTTTTTACAGCCCATCGTACAATACTGTTAAGTAGCCCCATTGAGGATATTTTCAGTTTAATCATTGTCTGCCTGCTGTCGTTTGATTTCTAACGTTCAGAAGGAGTACTTGCATGTATTTCTGTGACTGTATGTGATGAATTGTTAATATTTGCTTCCTGTCTTTCAGTAAAAGCAACGTATTTGCATTGGTCTTTAGCAGGGTAAATAGAAGGGGGCTAAATCAGTGCTGTTTGGTGGGGTTTTATTTCTTGTTTTGTTTTGAAATAAATTTTGTGGTCCAGACATCAACTTTATTTCAAACTGTTGGTAGAAAGCTGAAAGCATCTGCAGTATGGAGTGGCTAAGTACACTTTTGACTGTACAGCTCTGCTGCACAGGTTCCTAATGTAGATTTTCAAATAGCACTAGAAAATTAGTCTAGGTGCAATCATTTTAGGGCAATTTTAATAGAATAAGAAATAGTTCATATAGTCACTAAGTGTGGTGGTCAAATATAACAAAAATAAATTGTATTATATAAACAAATAATAGGAATATAGATCCCCTGCTATTTTTTTGATAGAAGTCATTTGTAAAACTAAGTTATGAATTTATTATTTCTTCCACAGAGCATAATCTGTTGGGTTGATGTCATTTCCTTCAGCTTGATTACATTAATTAGGCAAAAAACATACAAGATTGCAAGAGGTTCCATGTTTGTTTTTTTTCCCCTCTCTCAGTTCTATTTTTTAATCTTGAGAGCTCAAACTAAGATCCACTTTCAGATCAATTGCTTGCTTTGTAATAAAACTTTTTTTAATGCTGTACCAAGTATTTAGCTCTTCTGATTGCAGAAAGACAGAGTGACAGCAGGAGTGCTTAATTTTACTTCAGGAATTGATAACTGAGTGATTTTTTTAGGTGAACTGAAAAATACCAGGTGGCATTGGGAATAAACATGAGATCATGCAGCTGCTGACTTAATTGAGAAGAGGGCATCACTAGCATCTGGTAATGCTCTTGCATTTATCTCTAGATATATAGGGAAATGGTTTGCTATTTGTCAGAGTTTTCAGACCAAATGACAGTGTGGAGACTAAAACTGAATTTGGATACCAGAGCCCTTCAATCTCAGTTTATGCAGGTTATTAATTGTGTGACGTACCTGTTCTGCAGGAGAGGTGATGTGGTCCAGGAGAGAGAGAAGTTGTGGCTTCAACTGTGTGAACCATGGCATCTCCCAGAGTGTCTCCTGGGATCCTTTTGAATGTTCTCTAATTTCATTAGTTACAGGATTGGCTACAGAATACCTCCTTGGTCAGTGGTCCATTTAGCTGGCACTGTTGTTTTTTGACTAGTTGCCATTGTCAAGGACCTGCTTGTTCAGGACACTTCTGGACACGTTTGCGTTTCTTGATGATCAACAGGTTATTAGCACAGTTTGGCGCTCTGATGGAATGAACCTGCCAGAGTTCATTCTGCTGTTTGGAACAAGGGATTGGTCATGTTTTATCTGCTTTACTGAAACCAGTGGTTAATGGAAGTTCCCAGGTTGAGTAGGCCTAACCTGTGTGAAATGCTGCACTGTTTCATTTGATCGTGGAAATTATTTGGCTGCACAAATGTGTTGGTGTATTGGTGAGGGAAGAGAACAAGTGCAAATTTGAGACTACATTATTTTGACTTTCCTTGCTCTCCCCCTTTCTTTGACTTGTATTTCTATTTTTTGGGTGCCTCTAGAAGCAACACAGCAATAGAAAACAGAAATACAGAACAAAAAAAAATCATTTGTTTCCCAATATCATCAATTTAGCTGGGATTGAAGAAGTTTTATTATGTTGTAGTCGAATTTACAGAATTTTTGTGCTACAAAGTATCCTAGCTTGCTTCCTTTTTCTAGCAAGTCATAACACGTGGGGTAGTTTTTTTTAAGTGAACTTCTCAGTGTAATTAAGTTTCAGCTCTTCAGGTGTACTCATCTATAGTTTACATCCCTTGCAACTGTATGTACCCTTATTTTTTTTTTCCTGTACTAGCTGTAGATTGTTCAGATAAAGGGAGTAAGAGAGCAATTTTTTCTTTGTATGTTTCCTTTTGCAGCCAGATATTAGTAAATGCAATTGGCAAGCCACTTGCGAGATGGAAATAACATGAAATGACTCAATTATTTCCTATGACAATACAAGGGTGTTTGTTCACTGTGGGTGCAGACATGCTAGGAATTGGATATTAAGGCTCAGGTTCAGGTAGGCTGAAGTTCACCTCAATCTCTGCTTTCTCCACACTGTGATTTGATGTACTCCTTCTTATCACCCTTCAATTTTCACTGTATTCATGACTGACAGTTTTTACTGTTAATTCTTTGTTAAAAGTATTCACGGCTTATTTTAAAAAAGAAAGGAGGAGTTTAATATGAACCGGACATTTCAGCTCCGAGTAAAATGCTTTAACCGCTCCAATACCATTAAATAAAATTGTATGTATTTCGAAAAATTTGTCAGAATGACTTTTAATGCTGTTCAGTAGCTAAATTAATGAACAGGTGTAGAATGGTAATTTGCCAGAGCCATGTGTGCTTACTCTTTTTCTACAGAAGTACAAAAGTATTGATGGTGGAAATTTTTTTTTCCCTTAATTACGTCTCTGAAGTATTTTAACATGCTTGTGTATGTACTTTACCACGCTTATCATTAGTCTCGCTTAATATATTTTAAACTTAGATAACATTTTGTTTAGTGTTGTAATTTTTCTTTAGACCCTAAATGGGTTTCAAACAGTGCACTTTCTGTGGGATTAAATTAGTTCCCAGCTGAAGGTATCACTAAAGGTCCACACGAGCTGCACTTGCGTTGCATCATGTGAGATGAACAGAAAACAATCCCTTGCAGCATGTTGCATCAGCTTTTTCCTCCGACACTGATAAACAAATATGTTGTTACTAACAAAATAGACCTCTAATCTTAAATTGAAAAAAGGCAAACAACGACAACAAGAAGTAGGTTATGTAATGTGGGTGTTTAGATCTGTATTTTCTGGTCTTTGAAAAAGTTGTTCTACCTATGTCAGAACTACCTCTTCCCTTTCTGCTTTATCACATTGACTCCCTTTTTCTTTCCCTCTCTGAACTGCTTGAGGTAAAAGAAAAGTAAACCCCACCAAAACATTCTATAGGTGTAACCAGTGCGAGGTAATTATGCATTAGTGGGTATTTTGTCATTTCAATGTATAATTCTCTCCATTTCTTCAGAACAAAGAAATCCATTCATATATGTCTGTGTGCATGCGTGTATGTGTTCTAGATAAGTCCAAATATTAATCTACATAAATTTGTGTGAAAAGGGATTAACGTTAAAGAACAAAACCAGAGATGTAGGGTAGGGGATTTAAAAATGCTTTGCATCAACATAGCAGAAGTGCATTAGCATTGTCTGTTACCACAGACAGGATGATCTGAAATACAGGAGGACAACCTGTCAGGCCCTTTGGAGTCTAAATTCTACTCTGCAAGTGCACATGCTTCTTTCTTGTGGTGAGAAAGTATTTGATCTTCTAGACCCTTTTACTGAGAACTTGTGAAGGAGTTATCTGTCACTTTTTCCAAGAGTGACTTGCTAGTAGTACCTGGATAGGTTTTAACCTCTTCCTGGCAGATTCTAACACTATTCCAGGACATGTTAATGCAGTGGAGGACTGACATAAGCTTGATGAGTGAGTATGTTCTAGGAACTGAAACAGGTGAGCCACGAATTTGGAGGCTGAACTTGGATGAAGCATTATTTAATCTGGAAAAAAGCTCATCATGTACTCTGAAACAAGAGAGGCAAACTTAAGCAGGGTACTTGGAGGTGGATGGCAGGCTCAGCAAGGAGTTGGGTGTGAGAACAGACCCTGTGGAATAAAGCTTCAGACTTGGAAAGCTGACCTGTTTCTTTCAGTGTCCTATTGCTTAACCAGTCATGGTCAGAATGTAGGGAAATTTCCCCTCTGCTACAGTGTTCTTAAAATATGACCATCTTTGTTATGGAAACCTGGGTATGACTGTCAGTAGCTGTAGGTACTGTTCGTGAGACTTGTTAGTTTGGAAGAAAAAAAAAAAAAAGCAGATGTTGAATGAAGATGTAAGCCTGTGCCACTATCAAAGTGCTGTAATGAATAATCAACACCAAACTGCAGGGCCTGTATCAGGCAATACAGATTCTTTAGCTTTCAGAGTGATTTTTCATCCTGCTTTTTTTAAGCTACCCTATATGGACTGCTATAAAATACTTTTTTTTCCCCTCTCTCCCTCTGTGGCGTGAAACCAAAAAGCACGTCTCATCTTTAAACAGTTGTGAAGAGTGTACTTGAAAAGGGATGGGAGGTTGGTCAGCAGTAGTATAATGGTTGTGAGATGTATCAAGTAGTTTTTTATTAATTTAAATATGTATTAAAGTTCTGTAATCCATGGTCCTGTCTCAGTTGATTCACTGCTGAAATGGATGATGTGATCAAGGGCGAGAGCCCCTAACAAAAGGGAGAAGAGTGTGGGTTTTGATTGCTCTATGATGCTTAATGTTAATCTTAGGCGTGGGCCAAACTGTGTTGGAGAAGTTCTAGTCTAGAGACATTAAATGCCTCTTTCTGCCTGTGAGTCTAAGGTTGGTGAGATTGGTGTGGATGTTATATTGTGACTGATGCAGGCACAGAAGCATCTGGTTCTAGTATTTCTTGATGGTTTTTTGTGCATTGACATAAAGCTAACTAGAAGTCTTTGAAGTCTCATGCTTGAAAAGATAAGAACCCTTGGAAGGAACATCTTCTCTAGTCTTTTCCAAATGGAAAAGTTTTAATCTAACCCAGACATTAAATATTTATAAAAGGGATGGTTTAAGTGATGGTGTTACAGCCCTTCAGGCTTAAGTAGTAGCCATTACTTATTATAAAACTTATGAATGCTTGGTCTTTCGTGTTCTAAATGTAGCTACTAGTTTCACAACCACCAGAGGTGCCCAACCTGGAACCAGGTGAGGAGGGATAATAAAAAAAATGGCTGTTTGACCTGTAAGGGCAGAGTTACTGTTCTGAGTTCTGACTCAGTCCACCCTCTGTGTGTCTCTTTCTATCAAATACTGTATGCTTAAAAGCCTGATCCCCAAAACCACTTTTCCTTTTTTGGTCCTGTTGTGGCCGAGTAACTTAATACATGTTTTGAGTTGAGCTCATTTAACACCTTTGCCCTTGAACCCTTGTTCGCAAAGGTGATTCTCTCACTTGCTATGTCTGGTCAAGTGTGTCTGTGAATTACCACTGTAGGAAAAAAGTTACCTTTATGTGAGGTGACATTTGGTACTAAAATATTTATGTTTCTCTTGTTTCCTTTCAGTGCTTAATGTTTTTGTTACCTCTACACATGGAAATGAGTGTTATCTTAGCTGGTTACAGAACAGGTTTGTCTTTAGTGTTCAAGTGGCAATTACTCTGTGAGTGGACTGTGAGGGTGTGTGTTGTTCCATACTTTAAAGACCCAACCTTATATGGAAATTCAGAGAGTTTAATTCTTAGGTAGATTAAGTTTGGAGTAGGTCACTCATCTTCTTGAATCATTTCTCACATGTGTCTCAACAGACACAAATCAAAGCTTTTCAATAGTTGCTGGTCATATAGCAGAACTCAAAATGTTTACTGCCTTCCGATGGGATAAGTAATTTTTAACTCTTGGGTGTTTTTTGTTTGTTTTGTTGAGCACCTGGTTTTATTTCCTTCTTTAATTGAGAACAATTAGTGATGAGGGTGTGATTATTCCATGGAGTGTCACTTCAGGATTTTAAACCACAGCTCATTGTAGTTAAAGAGTCAGCGCTGGTGGGAAGTTTGAGTAGTATCTGGGTGTTACCAAGTTGACTTGTAGCTCTGTCCTTATACAAGTACAAAGCAAGCTGGTGATACTATGTAGTTAGGCTTGCAGAATAACGGCAGGGCAAGTGTTGTACTGTTGTCAAAAAATCTTTTCTGCTTAGCTTTTTCTGCTTTGGATTTCTTAGAGGTAGCTGGAGAACTATCGTGTACCAGCTTAGTTAACATTGGTATGAGAATGCCCAAGGTAAACTAATTTTTCAAGTGGTACAAACCCGGTAGAATTCTTTTATGCCAGATGTTTTCCTAGTGGTAATGTATATAGGGAGAAAATAACTGTTTTCTTGGTTCTGGTTTTTTTAGAGAGGTTGAAACTTAGGCTTTGTTGTTACTCTTCACACTAAAAATTAACATATTTTCTTAGGAGATACCCGTAATGAAACCCATGCTCATGAAACTAATATAGCAAAAACCACTGCTTAGAGAAGAAAGGAATACTTAGTCTGCCTAAAACTTCCTCTTAATTTGATTTTTAGGTTTTTCAGTTAGTTTTGAATGACTTAAAATGTTCATTAATTTTAATTGATGTTAAACACATTAAGCTTTTACTCCTTCAGTGCCAAATATGTTATGTGATATTTTAAAAAGCCTTGCTAATGAGTTAACTTAATTTTAAGAAAATTTGGTGAAAATTAAGTATGTTAAATCATGCAAAAAAGTCAATGTATGTTTTAAATATTTCAATACCGTGTTATTTTCTGTATAATTATAAGTACCGAATATAAGGCTAGTGATCCTTGCTAATTAGAAATACATCAATTTAAAGTATGTGCTATTCTCTTACTTGGTTTCGATCTTTACCAGTGACAAGAGAAGTAATTATTAAAACCCCTACTTTTGTGCACTGTGGTCAGTCTCAAATGATTTCTCTTACTGTTTTGAATGAAGAACTTCAAATGATATTTTGGTTATTAATATTTCAGTAGAGGGCACTCATGTGCTTTGTGGTAACACAAACTCCTTGTATTTTTCAAAGTGCTAGGAATAAACTGGAGCTGAAGATAATGTTTTGTGGGTTAAAATGTATAAATATAATTTGATAGTGCATAGGAAAATTGCTTATTGTCATATTAACATTTTCATTTCATGTTCCTCCTGATTTTGTATATTTGCTTTGTTTCTTTGGCTATTTTACAGCACGTTGAGGCAGTGTGTTCATTTTGCCTTGAACTGATTCTAATAGGTGCATTATTAGGGCTTTCTAGCAGAGTGGCTATTAGTCTGTTAAGATTGAACAGTTGTAATAATGAATCAGAATTTAATAAATACACTTTTTTCCAGCTAAAAAGCCAGTAGAAGAATCAGAAGAAAAGAAAGCAGTTCAGTCAAAGAAAAAGATTAAGGAATTAAGAATTTTGGATGGAAAAAGTGCACAAAATTTATGTAAGTGATGTGAAATACATTAGATGCATATCTAATGCAGATGTACACACGTGACTGCTCTTATGTTCTCATTTTGTTTAGATGTGTAGTATTCTTTTCCTAAAAACTGCCTGATGGGAACGTGACTCAAGTTCAGAAGTGTTTGATGTGAATGTGATTTGAATTCACTATACATCTTGGGAAAGCTTAAAGTAAAATGGTGTAGACTTAAATGTTAATGAACTGATTTTTTTTTTTTTTTTAAAGAAAAAGTTGATTCATTAATTGCTTTAGACTGGAAGTATAATTAAATGATAATCACTGGTTCACGGAAGGCACAGTGTTGGTAGGTTTTGTAGGTTGGGGTTCAGAGGCCATTCCTAATGCTTATTTCTTATTAGAGCAATGGAGAAGTAGAGCTTGATGAAGTTTAGACTTTTAAAGAGAAAAAAAATTAAGAAATAGGGCAATTTAGGTGGTAGTGCTAATACTGTAAAGTGTAAGGAAAACAGCCCTACCTCTGTGTGTGGTGATGTGGGGTGTGTGGTGATGTGGGGTGTGTGGTGATGTGGGGTGTGTGGTGTTGGGTTTTTTTTTTTTGGTTTTTTTTTGTAACTAGCTTCTTCTCTTTTTAATTATGGAGGGCAGTCAGTCATTAAGAGTAGTAGATTTTTTAAATTTGAATTAGAAACACCAGAAAATGTCACTAGTCCAACTATGCCTGTGGCAAATGAAGTGTGTAAAACCAAATCTGTGCATTGTTTATTGCCACATCCATGAGCACGTTTTCTTAAGCAGAAAATGAACTATGACACAAGTGATATAAAACTTCACATTTTGAAAATCAGCCATAGTGGTTAAGTTGAATAAAGAATACTTGATGAAAATGGCATGCTAATCCATGTTAGGAATACTTCAGAGTTTACTGAATCGGGCTCTGTTGAAATGTTATCCTAAGATCAAATCCCTTTGAGAAATCTTTGAAAGATATACAATATACATTGTCTCTTGCATAAGTTTAATTACTCTAAAAATAGTTGAGTTAATGTATTTTTTTATCTTTGCCCATCCTTTTATTATTCTTTTGACAATGATTTTTTTTTTCTACAACGTCATGTAAATATCATTCAGCCAATTTTCAGTGCTATTCATAAATGGTTATGAAAGCAAAGAATAATAGGTAAAGTCTTCTAAGTGGCTGAATACGTCTGTTTAAGTAGTAATGAAGATGTTGCCATTCATAAAAATAGGACTTTATTGCTAGAGATATGTAACACTGCTAGGGAACAACTGAGGCTAATTAGCAGTTAAGTGTTGTTATAGTTTCATTACTTAGAAATGAAATTCATTATAAGTCAAACTGCAGTAATGTGCCTCATCTAGCGTTTCTTTTATATAGAAACCTTAATTGTGAATAATCTGGATTCACAAGAATCAAATATCATTTATATATAATCAAGTCACAATTTTTCTGTTGCTAAAAATTAAGTTTGCCTTCTTATATCTATCTTGATCTTTATGATTCTAACTATTTATTACTGAATTACAGCAATATTTTTGGGTTCTTTCCGTTTGTCTTATGAGGAAATAAAAAATATGATTTTAGAAGTTGATGAAAAGAAGCTGAGCGAATCCTTGATCCAGGTATGTGAAAGTATCTCTGTTTTTTTGTTCATAGCTTGTTTTCCATGTAAAAATACTGTAAAGGTGTAAAAATTCCAGAGTTAGAATACTGTAGAATTTCCTGGATATCAGCTACAAGTGTTTATCAGTTGTGTTTATTCTTTTGTCTATTTCACTTCTACTTTTTAATATGGTTATACCAGTAAAACTGTCTTTAGAAGACCCTGTAAAAAAAAGTCCTTTGGATTCTCTCACTTCATGAAATTTGCCTTTCAAAAAGAAATCTCTGATAATTCTTTGTTGTTTTCTGTTTCAAAGCCAAGCATTTACCAGTCTCGGCTGCACAAGCACTGCTTAATAGTAGCTAAAACATTGGTGTGTTATCAACGTGGCTTTGGGTACA
Organism: Ceryle rudis; assembly: GCA_033439905.1. Taxonomy (NCBI): domain Eukaryota; kingdom Metazoa; phylum Chordata; class Aves; order Coraciiformes; family Cerylidae; genus Ceryle; species Ceryle rudis. The sequence continues at coordinate 32,765 of JAAGNO010030384.1, forward strand.
AGTCAAAACATCACTGTATGGGCTGCTATGAAGAAAATTACCTTCATCCCAGTCAGTCCCAGTATACCATAACAAAGGCAAATGCGATAGCAAGGTGCATCAGGTCAAGTATTTCCGATAGAGAGGGTAATATGCTTTTGAATAATGTGCTTCTAAGACTGTATCTCAAATACTCAGAACATTTCTTAAAAATTAATTAAGAGGCTGAACTTAAAAACTACTTAAGGTGGTTGAGGGATGGAGAAACAGTCTACAGAAGGAAGCTAGAAAAGATTGGCTTGATTAGTTTAGCAATATAAATAGCTGAGAGGGGATATGACTACATGGGTGATGTGCATAAGCACTGAGGAGACAAATGAAGTTGCCTAAGTAAAAGGCAACATTTACACCAGAACAAATGTATTTGAATTAATCATGAATGCAACTGTTTAGAAACTCAACTGCCTATAATCTTAAAACCCTCGTGTCTTTGGAGCTTTGTCCATTTCTGAAGGGAATGGTGTGACAGAGTTGTATCTAATAGCAGTGAAATTTAGCTGATAACTCAGAAGAGATTCCTTCTGTGTTTCTAAAGATCTCTTTACAAATGTGCTGGGGTAAATGGGCTGTATCATCTATTACATGTTCAGTCTATTCTGGTTTATTTTTATTCTAATCTTCCGACTGAGTTATTAACTAATTTACAAAGCAAACCTTGCTTTCTTTCATGCTTAGCAAAACTTGTACGTTATAAAAATGCACATGTGGAAGCTGCTTTGTTCTACGTATCAAAGTGGTGAAAGCTAAATGGGTACAGCATAACTAAGCGTACAGAATAGTACTTTTCCAGTTATGCTTCTGAAGTCCCATTTCTTGCTGCTTTTCAAACTTATGATTTAATACTTAGCAAAATTAAAAGGATTAATCAGTTTGAATACATGGTAGACTATATACTGTTATAACTCTTCCTTGAGGAAAATACTCTAGGAAAAAATACTCTCAATTCCCTGGGTCTTTGAGAAACTTAAGTTTTTGTAAACATACAGTTGACAAACACTGTTGTTTAGCAGAATTCAGGGCATTGTGACAGTGAGTAGCGAGGGATAGTTTCAGCCTCTTAATGTCAGCCTTAGATTTCTACTTCTTTTTATGTTCATGTAAGTCATTTTTATTTACCTTGGTTTTACTTAATGTATTTATCATGATGTGGGTTTATGAAACTGTTTCCTAAAGTACTGACAAGGATTTGATTATGTGATCTACTTTTTTTTGTGACATAAAGCTAAACAGTCAATACTGGTTCTCTGATAGTGTCAGTGTGCATGTCCCTTCTATTTTCATCGTATCTTATGGGAATGCATAGCAGTGTACCCTTCTGATGGGAAGGGAGAAGGACTTACGTGCTAATAACCTAACTAAGTTAAAGACACATGTTCTGACATGTTTTGCTTCTGGGGCTAGTGTTGCAAAAAGTAAAAAACCAAGCTTTATTTTTTTTTTTAAACTGTAACACGTTACCTTATCTTACCAAAATCTGTGCTGTGCTTAAAATCCTATAGAATTGCAGTTCCATGGATGCTTTATTGGAAGTAAACACCTAAACCTGATGGTTCTTCTACCATTTACTTAAGTTTCAGTGAGTGGTTTCATAAAGTAGGAGCTTCTTGTTGAAGAACATGGATTTACCTTTTTTTCTCTTGAATACCCTGGGATCCTCTTGTGTTTGTGTAGAAGAAAAAAAGATTTTTGCGTGAAGACTTTTTGTTAGTTATTTGGGACAGGGATCATTGCACTGTGGTGCTGGGTGAATCTCATGTTGAATTTTCAAAAGGTACTACTAATAAAAGTAGCCTACTTCTTTGGCCCATTTATTATGTGGTTAGGCAATTAGACACACACACAAAACCCTTAAAAAAAAAGAAAACCTTTTAAGTGCCACAGTGGGAAAGCAGGGGCCCTGTTAATCTAGATCTGGAGGTATCTCTGCCCCTCTTCTATAGGTATATGTCTCCAACTTAGTGCTTTTGATTTCTTCAGTGGCTTGCCCATAACTCGGTGCCCTTTGAAATTCCACAGTTAGGCTTGCCTCCAAGCTGCTACAGTGCTTTTCATCCCATATCCAGTACCCAAAATGCTACCTTATATTTGTTTCTTAATTTTTCCTGTCATAAGTCTTTAATATAAACAGAGGTGGTTAATGGAGATTGGAAATAAAGGGCACCCTCAGTGTGTGGACAGCCATTGTGTAATCATATCAGCTAGTAAGTATTTAATACACTTTTTGATCTCAAGGTTTATGAACCTTTTTGAACAAAAAATGCCTTTTGACTCCTGTTTGCTTACTTGAGTGTAATTGTATACATTTTTCCTTGAAGAACTACATCATTCTGTTGTTTTCAGCTAACGTATATATAAGCATTTAGATACAATCTCAACTTTTACTGACTATCTCTTAAGGTATTCTTCATCTGTAATATAAATATTTTATACATTTAGCATATCTGTATTTTGAGACGTGAAGATCATATAATAAATTATACCATTTTCTTTGGGGGCCTGGATAAAGTTCCAGTATATTTGCCATCCAGAAGATCTGTACACTTTTGAGATACTGCTCTTTCTTTGTGCATGGTGTTCTTAAGGGAAATTTGTGCACAGCAATTTTGAATGTCTAATTTTACTTTTTTTTAGGTAGTTTAGACAGACCAATTATTTCTGGATGATTATTTCATGAGCAAGATGCAATCATGAGGGGAAGAAAGAGATTGTAGATAGAGTATAAATCTTCAGGGCCTGATGGCATCAAGGAGTTTTGTCTAACTTTTTAATACTGAGAAAACAGTCTTCAAATTGGAGACTGTAACAGAGATGCTGATGTCTGTATTAAATAATTGCTAATTTGATTTGATGTTTATATAGTGTTAAAGCTGTGTAAATAAAATAAGCTTCCCATAATTTCCTCACGCATTTCCATGTTGTGGTATTTTAAGTGTGTTATTTTAAGATCTCAGATAGTTTAATGTAACAAATTTAATATAATGCCTTGTTTGTTTTAGAACCTAGTGAAGAATCTTCCTGAGCAGAAAGAACTCAATGCCTTAGCTGAATTAAAGGATGAATATAATGATCTTGCTGAGCCGGAACAATTTGGAGTTGTGGTATGTATTGGAGAGATAATTAACTCAAGAGTTCTATTTTGCCAATATGTTAAAAAGAAGAAGAAGAAAAAAAAGGTTGAAATTATTTTGTTTAGTGTTTTTCCAAGTCCTGCAGTAGTAAAATTTTATCATTTATTTATTGATGTGTAATAATCTAGTAATCTTAGTAAACTCTTAGGTGTTTTTCTGGAATGAACTGTGCTATGCAGTTAAGAACAACAAACACTACTGTGCCAGACCAAATCTTTTCTCCAGCTGTCTGGTCCTGTATACAAGTCTTGTATGTTTGTTAAGCAGTTCTGAAGAACACTCTAGGTTCAGGTTGTTAAAATTCAAACAGCTCATAAAAGACCAGTGGCATTGACAACTTTGATAAATTTATTCTGCTGTATCAAAAACTGTAAACAGCTGAAAGAGTTAATATGCCCATATCATCTTATGTCATGTTTTACCCTTTGGTTAAAAAACCAAAATTGTGTTCATGTGTATATGTATAAGTATACGTATATTTTTTTCTTTTAACTGTGTATATACACATACAGAGATGTATGCATATACATATAAAATGTGTATACACAAACACATAGAAACTTGCAATAGTGCTGTAGAAGAGGTCTGGATTCATATTAGAGCTGAAAGGTGTATTATCAGTGTGCCATCAAGCAGCACATACAAGAAGACCAGGGGATCAGGCCCAGCCAACATGGGTTTAGGAAAGGAAGGTCCTGCCTGACCAATCTTGTTTCCTTCTGTGACTGGGTGACCCGTCTGGTAGATGAGGGCAAGGCTGTGGATGTGGTCTACCTAGACTTCAGCAAAGCATTCGACAGGGTTTCCCCACAGCAGCCTCCTGAAAAAGCTGGCAGCCCATGGCTTGGACAAGCGCACCCTTTGCTGGGTTAAAAACTGGCTGGACGGCCGGGCGCAGAGAGCGGTTGCGAATGGTGCTGCATCCCGGTGGTGTCCGGTGACCGGTGGAGTCCCCGAGGGATCGGTAGTGGGCCCAGTTCTATCCAACATCTTTACTGATGACCTAGAGGAGGGGATCGTGCCTACCGTTAGTAAACTTGTGGGTGACACCAAGCTGGGGAGCAGTGTCGATACCCTGGAGGGTAAGAAGCAGCTGCAGAGGGACCTGGAGAGGCTGGGTCAATGGGCTGCGGCCAATGGTACGAGATTCAACAAGGCCAAGTGCAGGGTCCTGCCCTTTGGTCACAATAACCCCGTGTATCGCTACAGACTGGGGATGAGTGGCCGGAGAGCGGCCCGGCAGAGAGGGACCTGGGAGTGCTGGTTGACAGCCGGCTGGACACGAGCCAGCAGTGTGCTCGGGTGGCACGGAAGGCCAACGGCACCTCGGCTGGTATCAGGAATAGCGTGGCCAGCAGGACTAGGGATGTAATTCTGCCCCTGTGCTGGGCGCTGGTGAGGCCTCACCTCCAGTACTGGGTGCAGTGCTGGGCCCCTCACTTCCAGAAGGACGCTGAGGTGCTGGAGTGGGTCCAGAGGAGAGCGACGAGGCTGGTGAAACTAGAGGGCAAGAAACTGGTGCGACTGGAGGGAAAGTCTAATGAGGAGTGGGTTGAGGGAGCTGGGGTTGTTCAGCCTGGAGAAGAGGAGACTCAGGGGGGACCTCATCACTCTCTACAACTGCCTGAAGGGCTCTTTTCCCAGCCAACTAGTGACAGGGCGAGAGGGCACAGCCTGAAGCTGCGCCAGGGGAGGGTTAAGTTGGATCTTAGGAAGCAGCTCCTCACAGAAAGGAATGGACTGCCCAGGGAGGTGGTGGAGTCACTATCCCAGGAGGTGTTTAAGAAGAGATTGGATGCTGCACTTAGTGGCATGATTTAGCTGATGTCGTGGTGTTAGGTCATAAGCCTCAATAATTCTGTGATTCTGCTTCTAAAGCAAACACCAGTGAGACAACACAAGCTCACAAACCCTTGTATGACTGCACAGCCAAGTGACTCCCACTCTTGACAGACAACACAAGCAGGTAACAGAAATATGTCAAGAACTGTTAAACTTAGGAGGAGCTGGACACAATGTACAGCTGATAAAGATATAGTTCTGTTTTATTTTAAATACAAGCAAAACATGAATTGTGATTTATAACTGTTGCGCTTTTAAAATATGAAATTAAATTGTTAGCATAAAATACAGGGCTTATGTTTCTCCTCTTAATTTTCTGTGTTACATGTTTCTTTTTTATGGTTTCTAGGAGGCTTGACACTCAGGAGTTTCAAGCTGAAAAATACAAATCTTTACAAAGGAATTCCAAATGATACTTTTTGCAGCATGACGTTGTCTAGAAATCCTAAATTTTTTATCTGACTTTAGTAATGTACCTCTTGTTTCTGTTTTGAAGCTTTGTTTGACTGAACCCACAAATAGGGATGGGAATTTGTCAGGTATTTAATAAAATCACGTATTAAATGATAAGAGCAAATACCACGAAAAGCAGCAAATGGAGTAACAAGTAAAGTGAACAAGGTAGAAGTATGCCACAAATGGCTTTGCATAGTTTCACTTTTGCATAGTGAATATTACTTCCATCAAAGAATGCAGTTTGTCACAATCCTGCTATTTTTTCATTGGTTTTCCTTTCATACAGTCTGCTTCAAGTAAGAAGGAATGCTTTTCCAATAATCTCTTGATAGTTAATCAGTTTGACCTTTGCTTAGACTTTCCAGAATAAAACTGTTTCCTAATTTATTTTTTACTTTTCATAAACCTCTAGGTTGATCTTCCATCTTTAAAAAGATCAAATATTTTATTATACCTAATATCAGATTATTGAAGATTTCAGGACACGCATGGGCAGTTCATCTAATCCCATTGACCTTTTCATATTAAAATCCATTTTTATGCTTTATCTGCTATTTGTTAAAAAAATTTAAAAATCTCTGTTGTTCAGATGCTAGTTCTTTACTCTTACACAAAAATAAAAGCATAAAGTGACTTTCTTATTCAGATGGCACTGGGAAAATTTGCCCAAGGTTAAAAAGAAGTTGATTGTGGTAAGTCTTGTATTTGGAATTTTTTTGAGTACTCCTACAAGGCTGTCTTCTGCCTAAAAAGCCAGAAGCATACATCCCAGGTAATCAGGCTGTCACCTGCTCAGCTCATATTTTCTTATTGAAAATGCATAAAGAAATAGCATTTGCTGGTCAATTTCCTTCTATTTTATTTATAACTGATGCCAATGTTCTAATATCTGTTGCCAATTTGTTGCAAAAGAAGCCTCCTACAGGAAAAATAAACCTAATTGTCTATCCCTGAAACTACTGGTTTATGAACACCACACAATAAATAGGAAGTGAAAAATCTTCTCTTCCACACAAAGCAGGTTAACTTCCCACACAGAAAAAATGACCACATGCGACAGAGCAGACGAACATTACAATTAAACAAAACTGAAGAAGTACCATGGGGAGCAGTTGAAGCAAGTCGCACAAATCATGTTTATTCTGCCAAAAGTCTGCTTTGTTAGAGAAAGCAAAAATGGGCTGAAAGGGAAGTTTTGGTCATTAAAAATGAATGGGAATTTATGCCTCTGATAAGAAGTTGGTATTGTTTATAGGAAGTGCAATGAGCTTTTATCTAACAGAATGAAACATTTAACAGCAATAAAATCTTTTTCATATATAGTCTAAGCATCGGGATTATGGGACTTCGCTCTCATTAAAACACTTTCTCTCGTTTGGATGCTGTAGCTTAACTTTACTAACTCTTTTGGTTTAATCCCTCAAGTCACCTTACAGAACATCAGAAGCTTTGAATCGAACTATGAAAATCTCCAAGCTGCAAGGTAAACTCTTATCCACAGGAGAAAATTTATAAAAGATCATCAAATATGTCTGTATAAAGCGTAAGGCTTCGTAAAGAATTTAACAAGAGATGCAGGAAAAAAAAATTTTTTTAAAAAAAAAATCACCTCTGGAGAAGAATTATCAAGTGGTAGAAAACATATCTTGTATCTAGATGACAAACTGCTATTTGCATAATTAAAATTAATCACTGTGTTACTCTGTCATAGGTCCTTCTGAATACACCAGTCAGATCAGTGACACTGGGTAAGGTTGGGGGGAAGGATTAAAAAAAAAAAAAAAGGGAGGGGGGAGGGGGGGGCAGGCCAGCAAAATCACTTAGAGGAAGTTATCTGACTCCGTATCAGAGGCCAGGAACAAACAACATTCGCATCAAACAGGAACATTAATACTAGTTCTAAAAATTCTTTGTGTATTATCCATAGCAGTGCTCAGACACAAGCAGCCAGCTGTATATTTAAGCAAGCACCTTTCTTTATATTATGTGTGCATATATATGGTTCATTTAACATGGTAAAGTACAAATTATCTCTTCAGTCTCTACACTGCCTTAAACCACAATAGCATCCTCAACCCCCTATAGACAGATCCATTCCATTTTGTCAATAGGCATTCATGCCAATGAAGTATTCATCAGCAAAGAGGAAAGCAAAGCAAGGAGACAGTCAATCAATACAAATAAAATTTAGTTCATATGCCGGGGGGGTGAGGGGCGCAGGGAAGAAAAGGTATTTCTGAAGTCTGAGAAACAGAAAAAAATTGTATTACTAAGACAATGACATAAATCTGTAAAAAAGTCGGAGATGAAACAAAAGCAAAGTTAAGCTGATTGATGAACTTTTCCCTAAGTCCTTGGGGAAATTTCTGCTCTCACTAGACTGAAGTTTAAGAGAAGATAATATCCTGAATGAAAACTACAGCCTAATTAAAAAAGGTACCTAACAGCTAACCACTGCACTAAAGAGAGACACTGACTGATATCACTGAAAAAAGGAAACAAAAATTTCCAAGAGAAAACCTGAAGAGAGCTAGAAGAAAAGCCTAAGTTCTTTTCCCCTCTTTTTCCCTTCCTATTCTTGTGCTTTCCCAAGTGTTTCTCTTCTGATGAATCAGTAATGCCCAGTCAAAATAAAACAGTTTGTGTTGTCTTCATCAACTGCTACTACACAGACTTTGCTTTCAATACCTAAGCAACAAGTGTACCAGGCAGCACAGCTTACTCCATGTAAGAACACTGTCCTACAAATGAATGAAGTTTTCTATCACATCCACCAGGTTATACTGATGACTAACCAAGAATTATATCAGTATTAATCATTGGCTGTACAGTATAATTAAACTATAAATTTCATATACAGCCTGGGATCTTTAGAAAGCATATTTGTTATTCTCTATGCAGGTATTAAATCAAGTGCTAAAATGAGAAACCTACTGTGTTTGTACGCACGCGCAGACACCGGTGTTCACTCTCAAGCAACAAGACTTCAAAGGCTTAATGGTAAATTAAATGTTATCATCACACTGCTTACACCACTTCTGATACGTGATTTTGTAAGTACTTCACTGAAATATTCTGTTATATCTCCACAACCTCCTTTAGAAGAAGAGAAGTTACTTCATTAATGGTTTTCCCCTACTCGCTTTTTCTCAGGTCAATAAATACCAGAAAAGCAAAATCCACATGGATTATCAATGCTTACAAGTTACATAACCCTACAATCTCAAATGAAATGTTGGAAGTATTTAACATGAAAGCAAACAGCTATTACCTTTAGGTGTTTTATCTATTTGCTTACCTTTACTTGCACTCTCAACATGCTGCAATTCATCTGGAAATTTTAAGATGTCACAGTAATTCTCCTCACAGATTTCTGCTAGAAAATGCAATAGGGTTGTTTTCTGATCTGAGGATTTAGTATCTCGAATCTAAAAAGTGAACATGGGAGAAAACAAAGAGAAAAAAAGTAACGTTTTTTGTAAAACATTTAAATCAAGTGAATATTGCAGGTGCTCATAAAGATGGTTACACCGGTTTCTGAATATGACACAAGTCATTTAAAATATAAAAAAGGAATCTATCCCTACGCTCTATTTCTTTAAAGAATAATGAATTATGCTGAGAACAAAATCTGGAGACAGTCCATAAAGTTTTGAGATTTTATCGACACCAGTTCAGAATGTCTGCTGTGGAAAAAAAAAAAAAGAAAAAAAAAAAAAAAAAGAAAAAAAAAAGAAAAAAAGAAACTGG
>JAAGNO010030384.1:42079-57859 GCA_033439905.1 Ceryle rudis
GCTGATGTCATGGTGTTAGGTCATAGGCTGGACTCGATGATCTCAGAGGTCTTTTCCAGCCTCAATAATTCTGTGATCCTGTGACCTTACTCTGTTTTAGGGATATCAGGAGTTACAGCTGCTAGAACCTGTTTCCAAATGAAATCACATTTGCTGAAGTTACCCTATTGTAGGCTGGTAGTTGTGTGATTCTGGGGACTTAGCTAGGACTTGGAAGAAAGAATTTTCTGCTTCTTAGTCCTTAGGCAAATTAGCTCCCATTTGCACTTCAATTTATCAGTCTAAATGATGATGATGATAGCCGCTGTAATATGTTTAGAATTTGCCCCTAACTCAACAGCAGCTAGGTTTGCTTTTGCTGGATTTTTATGGTGTTATGTACATTAAAATGTATTAAAAGAAGAAATAGACATATCTTAAAAGGAATGAGTGAAACCAACTTTATACTATAAAGCTCTGATTTGAGCATAATTTGTCTTTAGAAGTGCCTTTTTCATTGGTTTGGTTTTGGTTTTTTGAGGAGGATGTAATGGAACTTAATTTGACCTAAGGAGATTTTTGTAGAGGACAGAGATATGAGAAATATCAGTGACTTCCTTTGAAAAACTTTAGGCTATCAATTTTATTTTACTTTTTTAATAAAGGGTAGAAATTCCCCAAAAATGCTGCCTTTCAAAACAAAAGATGAGGGGTTTTGGTTGAAGTGTTACTGTTTAGTCTTACTGTAAGGTCTGCAGCAGTAAAACTTTAGCTACTATTTATTTATCAGGAACAATCTCTATAGATAGTGAGTATTTGGTGCTTTTCTTGAAAGAATTATGGCGTGCAATATATGTATATAAAAATGTAATTATAGTTCAATATAATATCTTTTACATGTGGATTAAAACTCATACATATATATGGATATATATTACATGCATAGGTATCGTATATGCAAAAATATGCATATATTCTATATGATATTTTATATACATACATATACGTGTGTATGTATCTAAAAAGATCTCTTTTAAAAGCACTAGAGGAATACTTCAGAGTGACTGAAATAATGTGATGAAATGACAATAGTACTTCCAGCCCTAAAACAAGATGGGCTTTTGATCCTTGATCCCTGTTGCCTTCCTTGATTCCTGAGAAGAAAGGAAGGCCAGAACAATTTCCCTGTCTGTTCTGTTTCCTGACTATTTTTGAAATACCAATGAGCCAAGGACGCGAAGGAGTGACTGATTTATCCGGTGGGTATTTCCGTATTTTCCTCCTACATAAATAATGCCAAAAAACAAAGTAGGAACTTATTTAGAGACTAAGTGCTTAGATCTGCCTACCTACCTAAGCTCTCTTCTACCACGTTACATTACTGAGCATGACATTATGTGGCAGGGGATATCTCTTCGGTTAGTCTGTGTCACGTGGCTGCTTGTGTCCCATGCCAACCTCTTGAACACTCCCAGTCTGTTCACTGGGTTGTGTGGAGTGAGAAGTGGAGAAGGCCTTGCCACTGCGCAAACACTACCCAGCAGCAGCCAAAGCATTAGCATTAACAGCGTTGTTTTAGTCACAAGTGTAAAACACAGCACTATACGGGTTGCTATGGAGAAACAATTCGCTCCAGCGCAGCCAGACGTCTGTTCCTTTGCTGCCAACGTTTGCGTGCTTTGCTTTCGCTTGCGTAGGAGCATACGGTTTTTAACAACTGGGATAACTATATCTGATCACTTGTGCAGAGATGATGTGCTGGCTGGTTTTCTGTTGATAAAATTATTTCCCCACTTTCACCTCTGTGCAGAAGAGATTTATTAATGTCTGCAACTTCATTAATCACCTAGGCTGAAATTTTGATGGGGCATAGGACAGGCAGGATCATGTTTTGCATTTTGTACTAATTTGGTTGTAGTTGACTAATGGCCTTTTCATTTTGGGTATATGCTAATATGCTGCTGGAAATGAAAAAGGTGTAATTATTATAGATATCAAAAGGCTGATTCAAGATAGTGGAAATTTTGGTTTTGTAAAGAAAACCTTAAAAAAGAAAAAATCTACTTCCTTCTTTGCCACATGTATTAGCTTCATCTTCTTTGGATGAGTATGGATTTGGTAAGTGAAAGAGTGTAACTGATAGTCTAGTTTCACTGTCTGTATATGAATTGGCTGCAGAATGAGTATAAGTAGCAGTAAAAAAAACGATTTTTTTCATAAAATGTGAAGTACTGAGATATTACAACACATGGAGAATGTTTTTGTTCATATTTGGGAGATTATTTACCTCCAAATTAGAAAACCGCGGGTTAGGAGGAGTGGTTTTTTTTACCACTACATCTAAATAAGCAAAAGAGAAGCATGTACTGAAGTTACCAATGAACGGGTATGGCATATTAACTGTATTCGTAAGTTAGTAAGGGTCTTTAGCACACTTTTACCAGAGTGTGAATTCAAGTCAATTTATGTTTTACTGATAGGTATCTGAAAACCACTTCAGCTGAGAGCTATAGGCTTGGGGTTTTTGCCACTGTTGGCTAGTTTGTTGGTTTGTGTTTTTTAATTTAATCAGATGCCTGTCAGTGAGGTTACTTACTCTTTTTTTCCCATTCTTTTTATGTATCAATATAATTTCTTTCTTTCTTGTAATCTTTCATTCTGATTTTGGCTGGCAGTTCCTTTCCCAGAAAATGATACAACTATAAATGAAAGTCGTTTGGGAAACTATCAACTGTATTGGTCTTTTTACATACCTGAGGATCATGCATTTACCTGATTTATGATTACTATTGGATTGAAACTAAATGGCCCTTTTATTATTTTTTTAATTTTATTTTTTTCACTCAGTTGTATTGAAAAAGTCAGGAAAGTATCCTTATTTCCTGACAGTACTAATATAGTCATGATCGATTTTTCTTTGATCTGTTCTTTTGAGGAATGACGGACTACAAAAAGCTGAGGAGGAATTTAAAAGTCTTTAATGGAACATTAGTTAGAAAAAACTGCTCAATCAAACATCTCCAAATGGTGATGTTTGCCTTATGCAGGGATTAAGTTTCCTGAAGCTTGTTTGCTTATTCGAGTTTACCATCTGGTTTAATAAAAAAATACTACATTTCCTTATGGGTAGTGTTTCTGTCTTATTTTTAGAGGCCTCTGCCTATGTGAATACTACTGAAATGCTGCTTTTGTTACCAATTTTGATTTAATTGAGCAATCCATTAAAGTGGAAAAAATGCAGCTCAACTTAAGCACTGTAATCGACTGAAGTCCTTTTTCCACTAGGTGTGGAATTAATTTCAGAGTTTTGCATTATTAATACAAATCTTAACCTTGCTGTTAAGAATATGTTTAGGAATAGAAGATGACACAAAGACTATATTATGTAGTATTTGAGATCTGTACCCTTTTTTCTATGCATATTTAGGTATGTTAATTGGATAATCACTGTGCCCATCAAGTTCGATAAAGTTTGGAGTAAGTTGTGTAGAAAAAAACATACTTAGTAAATGATTAACTTATTAGAAGAGACCAATTAACTTAATATTCAGCCGATATGTAAATGAAAATTAGAATTGCTTTTTCATTTAGATGAAATGTTAAAATCAATTATATATTCAAATTAGTTATTGGAACTGTTTTTGAAATTACATCCTGGGATCAAAAAAGGCAACACAACTTCATGTAAAGAAAAGTTTGCATTGATATTGAAGTAGAGAGAGAGAGAAATAGATTAATTGCATCAGCAGTATCACATTAAATTAGCCTGGCAGAATGTTTTCTAGTTTTTAAATGTAAAACTTCTGTGTAAGAATTGATGACATGGGAATGGTTGCAACTTCGGTAATACGGGCTTTCAGTTTCAGTGCCAGATGAACATTTTAAGTATTATAAAAGCTTAGGTGACATTTATGCTACCAAGTGTGAATACCAACCATTTCTTGTCAACTCGGGGGAAAGGCTGAGGGGGGGAAAAAAAAAAATTAAATCTTTTGCAGTGTTAGTGGCATTTGAACTGAGAAAACATTACCCACTTTAGTACCACCAGTGAGTTTTGAACTTCAGTTAAGAAGAAAGTTACCACTCTTAAAAAAATCACCCCACAATTATGTGGTACAAATGTTAGTTAATCACTTTAGGGAAGCAACAAAATAAGCAACTGGAACTGACCAAAGAATTCCTTTTCTGATGCATGTTCTGGAAAGTGGGAGGGTTTTCTATGCTGGTTTCTAGTGAATGCAACACATCCTTCATCTGTTAAGTACTGGGTTATCAGCAATTTAATTAGTGCAAGAGGGCAAGTTCCACTGGGTGGTTGGAGAGACTTGCAGATTCTGTGACCCTTTTTTGCTCTATAGCTAGGATTAACTGTCTGATTAACAGTTTTGCTGGGAGGTAGGCAAAGTGGGAGGAATTGTACAAGTTTGGAGTCATTCGGTTGTTTTTATTTACCACTCATTTTGCTTTATTGTAATTTCTGGAGCTAGTGAAGAAATAATCTTTCAAGAATGTTGCTAGGGGAAAAAAAAAAGCAACTTTAATATATTACAGGTACGAAGATGAGTAAGTTGTCCCAGTAAGTTGACAAATGTGTATTATAGGAATGTCAGCTTTTTTCCTTAGGAAGTGACCCATATTTAATTGTACTTGTTCCCTTTCTCCAGTAACCTTTGATCCTAGTTTTAATACAGGGCTTGAGAATTGAATGATGATAATAAAGAGTAAAGGATGGAATAAAGAACTTGATTAAGTATAGAATTTAGACAAGGATCTTTATAAAAGCCTAGAAGGGGAAATAATGACATGTAGTCCACTGCTCCTACTTAGATCAAAAAGAAATATCAGTTTTCTTGCTGCTTTAACTGTTTGAGGTGGAAGCTGATGCTTGCTGTTACTTCATCTGTTTAAATGTGTTATTTTTTTATATGTCTTTGACACTGATTTTGTAGGACTATTTGACCTTTTTCTAAGTGAGTATGGTCTGTGCACCTTACCCATTTTCAGAAGATTCTTCTAAGTTCAGTATGTTTCTCAGCCAGTGAACACGTTTGTTCAGAAACATGCATATGAAAGAGAAACCAGGGCAGTGTGGGGAAGGAGGAGATACAATACCATTTGTGGTCATCTTCTATTGATACATAAAGAGTATAATCTGTGTAAAATAATACATGTAAAAATGTTTTGAAGTTTAAGGAAACAACCCACTTGAAACAGGGCTGGGTTATAAAATTGCCAAGATACTTTAAAAATATTGTACAGATCAGCAAATTAAAACTTAGTGCTGGTTTGGTAGTCAAACTATCTTGCAAAGCAAATAACTGATCAGTGTTCCATCACACTTCACTGTGTTAAAAAAGGAAAGGAAGTACAAATTGTTTGAAGTGTTGTAAAGGATTATTCTTCCCAGATGTTAAAGTCACACTGTTGTGTTGGCTTATATGTGATTTGTTGCACTCTATGTACAGGATCTAAAAGCTTTTGACAACTTTCTTCTTTGCCATGTTGAGTATAAACAGTAATTGGAGATTGTTCTACAGAAGTACATTATGTGATTAATTTTAATTTCCAGCTACTGCAGCTCAGTGAAGGTAGATGTTTTCAAGGCAGGTGTTTGCAGTATGATATTTCTGAAATGCGGAATGATTAGAAGAATAATGCTTCAAGACTTTGCGTGATGTTGGCTTGCAGAGGCTCACAGAGAAATTTATGACAATGGACACGTATAAAAAAAGATTGCAGGTTATTCTGAAATGCTTCTTTTCTGATCCTTTCCTATTCCTCATTCCAGTCTGATCATATGAATTGTTTCAGACCATCTGGAATACCTTCATATTTATGTTCATTTTAGTATGAATTCATCATTGTTCAGGCCACTCAAGTCTCTCCTGTGAAAGTTATAGCTGTTGCTTCTGGTAGCAGTGTGGTAGATAATACAGTAGAAAAATCATGGTTTCCCAAAAAGCCATGGTAAAGCTTTGGGGCAGCAGAGATGTGAGCGCATAAAAGTCTTTCTGTTTTGATAGTCAAGATCTTACTCTTCACGTAATAAAGCTTCTGTTTCTGGGGAACAAAGTGCTTCAGGAGCACCACGGATAGTTAATACACTGGGGGAGAAATCTTTTTGTGTTCTGCTAATTGAAATTAGGAGTTAGATTTGAAAGGTAATCATTCTTGCATTTAAGTGAAAGTTGTTAAGTGGATTAAAAATTCTCAGTATATATTCTTCTCTTAAATTTAAACATCTCTGGTGAATTCTAGTCTGCTGCTAAGTAGGAGGAAATATTGCTGATCACTTGTGTAAAACATGAAAGACAGGGTCATATTTTGGTAGCTAGTCTAATGAAATTGGTCTTTGGGATTTAAACTAATGAATGACTATTTAAGTTACTTTTCAGTGTTTCTACCATTTTCCCTGTTTCAAATGCCGAGTTTTATAACTTCCCATCTTTTTATCGGAACAGAAAGGAATTAGCCCTATAATACCTTTTTTGCAAAGTGCCTGAACATTAAGTTGATAGTATCTTGGGTGGCTGTTTTACAAAATGTGTTTAAGGGACAAAAAGATGAGGATGAAAAGCAAGCAGTATATTGCCTACAAAGCATGATGTCATGGGATCAGAACTGAAAGAGTATACTCCAAGTATATCCTTACTTTAGGTATATTCCCTTTCATATAAAACTTACTGTCATGAATTTCATCCAAAACCTCTTTATGCACCTCCTGAATCTGATTTTTCTTTGGGATGCACAGATTGGGGCTTATTGATGGTGTGAACTTAAAATCAAATATATACTATAGTCTATCTTTTAAAATACTGTTGAGTTTATTTGGAATCTACCAGTACTGGCAGGTTTCATATTACTTATTTTATAACTTGCTCTAAGTGTCGGTAATAACTGTACAAAACCAGTTTGGGTTTCATTTTAATTAAAAACTGCAAAAATAAACACCTTGTTAAATGTAGCACTGATGTCATCTGTAAATATCACAACAGCTTCTGTCAGTACGCTGTCAGAAAGTATTTCATGAACTATAGTACTGGTGTCACTTGGTCTTATACAAATACCTGACCAAGTGAAGCTTGACCTCCTGTGTCTCAAATGCACTTAGATATTGCTGTGTCTTTCCACAAGGGTCCCTAAGAATTCATTGTGTCTCTCCCAAGAGCAAATGGAGAGAGATGCGTCAGCTAAGTAAGAGACTCTAAAAATGGAAAGTATAGTTCTTTAGCTTAATCAGACTGAAGTGTAGCTGTTTGCGTTTGTGCTGGTATCCGCACATGCACTTGAGAGATTGTTGTACCATTTCTGAAGAAAGAGAAACTGAGAAGCTTCATTTTAGGAAACTGGTAAATATCAGAGTTCAAGGGTAGCTTCACTGGAGATTTGATGAAACGCTTGCCGCGTGTACCTTCCCGCTGATCCTTGGTTCTTGTTAACTGGTAGAACTGGCTGACGTTTCCTTTGCTGGGAGGAAGGGTTTTGGCAGTGTGCTTCCATTGCCAGTGAGTTTGGAATTGACAAGTTCAAAGGTTTGGTAACACAAAGCACGTTCGTATTTTCAATATATTGCTTTGCTGATTTTTTTTTTTTCAGGCTCAGTGTATGGTTTGGTGAAAAATACCTGTGGGCAGGTACGGATTCTTGGAAATACAAGACAGACAATGAAAATGTACAGAAGCTGTAGTCTTGCTGGCCGCACAGTTGGTTTTTTTTAATAAGCTGTTTTGAATAAATAAGCTTTTGGTTTTTTTATGTTCTGATTTTATGTTTCTTATTTTGTAGATGAGCTCAGTGAAAATGTTGAGGTCACGTCTCAATGGGATCCTTTTCAAGCTTATGTTTGAAGAGCATGTCAATAATATCAAACCTGACATTATGGCAGTTACACTGGCTTGTGAAGAGCTGAAGAAGAGTGAAAGCTTTAGTAAGCTTTTAGAGTTAGTCCTGTTCCTTGGAAACTACATGAACTCTGGCTCCAGAAATGCACAGTCCCTTGGTTTTAACCTCAGTTTTCTTTGCAAGGTAAGATGAAACTATAGAACTTTTAAGTGCAGATTTGTGAAACAGCACATGAAAACTTACCCTAAAGTGGGGAAAACATTCAATCACTGGAGTTTACTGACTGCACCTCTGTTTTTAATAATGGATAGACAAACACAAAGTAAGCATTTTTAGGCTGGTCCCCTGCTACAGCTCCTTTTCTCAGTACAGTGGTGATCTAAGGCAAATTAATTGTAAGTCTACTCTGGCCTTTCTGGAAGATGCAAGTAAAACAGCTTTTTTTGATCTGAATTTGTTCAACTGTCATGTCAATAGAACATCCATGGAGCTCTGAATATGTTAAATGGCTCTAGCTGCTCATCTTTATTCCTATCATCTACCCAGCTATCCCTCAGGCAGTGTCACAGCAGTATTTGGGATTAAAGATGAACATTGTTAACCTAAGTTTAACTTCGATTGTGGTGTCAAAATACAGGCTTCAGTGAGAACCTGAGAATCTATAGCCGTCAGGATTTTATGTGCAGTGTGTGTTTCTTTATACGGTAAGAATTGTGGAAGGCATTGGCCTGAACTTGACTGTCTCAGTTTGTCGAGTACATTTGAAAGTATCTTTAAAATAAACATCTGAAAACAGATTTAAAAAAATAAAAAGTTAACATAAATCTTGCAGAGGAATTTTGCAGGTTTGCTTTTCCTGTGGCTTTTTTTGTTTTGTTTGTTTGGGGTTTCTTCTTGTTGTTTTTTCTTTTTCGTTTGATCTAATCAGAGGTTCCAGATTGCAAGTCCATTTTTTTTGGCACCGAGGAGCAATCTGGCGTGTACCTCTAGGAGATTCAGCCTTGGGGGAAATTAATACTTCAAATACACAGCAAGTGTGATCTGACTTATTTCAGTAGAGAAGGACTCTGCTCCCTGTAGTGCAATACACAGATGTTGTTAATGTCGGATAAAATAAAAACCATCACCTGAGAAAAAGTTTCATTCTTTAATAATTTATTTTATAGGGAGACCAAGTTGAAGGATTTTTTTCATAGCTCTAGTGCTGCATTTTCTTTTCGGTGGTAGTGGAATCTAAAGGGAAATTAATGTTTTAAGTAGAAAATGACTTGTTAATGAGGGGGAGGGGAAATGATGACTGTGCATGAAGGGTACTCTAGCATAGCAGAGATTTGAGAAGGTATTCTTGCACTCCAGGTGATAGATTTATGAATTGCTGTCAATGCAAATCCCACAGATGTTGACACAGCTAATGTGGATTGACTAATCCTGCAAATTGTTCTCTACTGAACTGAATAATTGCTGAAGCATAGCTATCCGTGCTTACAGCAAAATTCCATTTACAATAACTGAGACAAAAATCTATGACTATTTAATTCAGCCTCGCCTTCAGAAAAAAAAAAAAATCTATTTAACTTTTTTTTCTTTTTTGAGATAGATATTTCTGAGGGAAGTGTTCTCCCTGCCTCCACCCCCCATGAGACTTAGAGAAACATTATCCATAATAAAATGTTGACTGTGCTGTTGCATTTAGGTATACTGTGTATTTTGTTATAAGGTGATGTTTAAAAATAAAAAAATCACGAAGACAGTGATGGTTGTTAGAGTAATAGAGGAATCATAGAATCATAGGGCTTGGAAGGCATTTGTAGAGATCAAGTCCAGCCCCCCTGCCAAAGTGGGATCACCCAGGGCAGGCCACACAGGAGTGTGTCCAGATGGGTTTTGAGTCTCCAGAGAAGGAGACTCCCCAGCCTCCCTGTGCAGCATGTTTTCAGGCTCTGTCACCCCCTCACAGTAAAGAAATTTTTTTCTTGCGTTCAGTTTGTGACCATTTGTCTATCACAGGGCACACTGAAAAGAGCCTGGCCCCTTCTACTTGACACCCACCCTTCAGATATTTGTAAACATTAATAAGATCCCCCTCAGTCTTCTTTTCTCCAGGCTAAACAGCCCCGGGTCTCTTAGCCTTTCCTTATAATGAGATTTTTCCAATTCCTTAATCACCTTTGTAGCCTCTGTTGGACTCGCTCTTCTAGTGTTTCCCTGTCTCACTTGAACTGCGGAGCCCAGAACTGAGGAGAGCTTACCAAAATCTAGATGTGAAATTGTATCATTAATAGCTCAACATATTCAATCTTCAAGTTCCGCTAGAGGAATTTGGGAGCCTTTATTTTGCATTTTGGTAGGACAGCTTTAAAGCTTAAAAATCACTAACTTCTTTTACTATTTTGTGAAATACTTTTCCCCTCTCTGTTTTTCTTTATAGAGCCACAATTTACAATAGGGTGTTACAATTTTGAAGTCGGTGTTCCATAACCTTGGTTACACTGTTAGAGTTGGACATAACGTGGCAAAGGAAGTTTGTCCTAATTTTTGTTTTGCCTGCCTCGAAACCTGCTACTTGTTTTCTTTCTAAGCAACTTTAGAACAAGAACTTTTTACCAGTGCTTGCCTAAAGTAAGACCTGCTTTGGTAGGAGTTTTAAAATCAAGTGAGACCATCTGGCTTAATGTTATAAAATGTTGGTCATATCTTTGTCTAATTTTTTGCCCTTTTTTTATTTGACTGTCCCTGTAGGATACTTGATGGGACAAAGTAAGATAGAAATTATTACTTTCTGAATATTGTTGTTCTGGAAGGACTTCAGCTGTTATGTGAAAAGAATTTATAATAAATCGGTCTAACTGTAACTCCTATGTTAGTTTTCAGCTGTTCTTTACAGTAGATTGATGTTTTGCCCAAAGACGAGGATTTAAGTCTCAGAAAAAAATAACCAGAAAACCTATTAGGATAAGGGGAATCAAACCAGTGGATAATTCGATCAGTGATTTAAAGGGTTGTTTTGTTTTGGGGTTGGCTGGTGTGTGTGTTTGTTTTTTAGACCAGTGATAGCTACTATCTTGAATGTCAGTGGACTTTCTGCACATGATAAGAAAGCTTTGAACATTTTTTTTCTTTTTTTGAGCCAGCTGTCAGCAAGTGAGAACAAATGTCTATGTGTACACATTTTTATGTGCAGAATACGCAAAAGAGATTTTAATGATGAGGGATCCTCACATGATGAATTCACTTTTCAATAAAATGTGATTTTCATATTGATTTTTTTTTTCTTGTCATCCTTGAACAATCTTAAAACTAATTGACTGTTTAGTAGATGTAGTACTTACTTTACACGATCTGGAAAAAAAAAAAGGGAAGAAAATAGGCAAGTATTGATCTGGAATAAATGTTTGTTTTTGTAAAATAAATGCTCTTAAAACAGAGCTGGTCATTTCGTACATAGGAGTCTGTTACTGTGTAACAGCTTTTAATAAAACATGATAAAGAAAACAAAGCATGAATTGAAACCTGACTGGTCATAGCTAAAAAGCTAATGCCTGTATAGTAATTGCAAATCCTTTAAAACAAATTATCTTTCTGGATGTTATAGTGCAGTGTATGGTGTTACTGAAGAAAGAAATGATTTGTAAATAACCTTTGGCAGAAGACAGAGAACTTAAGTTTCTTCAAGTAAGAGAGATCAACATTAGAATTCATGCGCTGTATCAAGACTAGCAAGGAGCGCAGCTACTCTGATGTATGCACTAGAGCATTCATGATTGCCCGGAGTGTTAAGGGCTCCATGAAAATAAATATATGGCAGAAAGAGTGGTAAAGTTGAGGCAGTTTGCTGTAGTAATTTACCTGTAGTGAATCTTTTTATGTGTTGCTGCATTTGATTTAATACATACAAATGATTCTGCTGCTATTCTGAACCTCCCTACTGCAGCGTTGCTATCTCTTAGCAAAGACAGGAGAGCCTTCATATTTCTACATGTGAAGGGAGATTTTTGTTATATTGATCTTAGTTCTGAGCTACAGACCTAAACACTGTACTCTGTATATTACTCGATCTGAATGGCTGTGCTCTAAGTATTATGCTCTGCGTATGTTAGTCTTTAATCTTTTTCCAAACAATGATAGCATTGACCACGCAAATTGATGCTTCAACATTCAGCTGGAAGCTGCTTTCTCAGCTATGCTGACCTAATGGGTTTTGGTTTTGTTTGTTTGGTTTTTTTCTTTCTTTCTTTGCTTTCATTTACTAAATGTGTTATTCCCAAATTCTCTCTCTCCGATAAAGAGAGGCCATAGAATCAAACCCTGTATTTGACAATTTTAACACCACACTGTTAGTGTCTTCAAAAAGAAATACATTTGGAAAAGCTGAAGTCAGTGACATGCATGGTTAATGTTTTACAAATGCTGTTATGTACAGACACTGCTGTGTAAAACCAGTCATGGTCCAGTGTGTCAATGCTACTAAAGATGTAGAAGTAAACTGATTTTTTTGTATTCCAAATGGGGAATTGCAGTACTGCTGGTGAGTTTTGTTGGTGTACCATGTCTCGGGGAACTACAATGAGTTGTCTAATATGGTAATGTTTGGAGAATTAAGAAGGTGAAAATACAGAGGGCATAATGCAAAAACATTCAAAAGGCAGGGAATTTTAAGATTCATGAACTTTGAATTAGCAAGGAAATTTTGTCTACTTCTCAAAATATAACCCTTTATACAGTCCATGTTTTATTTGCTCTGGCTTCTGTACCTACTTACCCACAGCTGTGATACAGGAACGTTGGTAAGACTACAAAATGGGTGTCATTATTCTTTTTTTGCTCCCATATTCACCCATAATATCACTCAGAATTTAGAACCCCTAGAATATTTCATGGAACTATGTGTTTCTGATTGAATTGTCTGTTAAGATACATTTAAGAGCTATCATATTTTTTCTTTAATTCTAATCACTATTTACTGTAAATCTTCGCTTCAGTTAGCATCTGTGAAAGTAATGAGTAGAAGTGCAAGGAATGAAAAGGGGGGAAAAAAATACTGATTTTTAATTTTTTCTTTCCATGTTTTGCTCTTAGGCTGCTAAGCCAAGTAGGACATTTTTTAGCTCAGAACACATTGACTAAACGTGAACTGCCTGAGGGTGTTTTGATGAGAAAATAGATACTTAGTCTTGATTTTCTGTTTATTAACCTTTTAATGTAACAGAGGCCCGAAGTGTATTTTTGTTTCTGAGTCTGTTATCTTAAATGTGACCCTTTCCAGAGCTCTTGCTTATAAAAGGATGGTTTAACTTTATGCTGAAGTACAAGAATAGTATTGTTAAGTTGATTTTGTATTTACATGGTGATGCTGTGATGTGCTGTGTGCCAAGTTCTGCAACTGGGATAGGCTTCAACTGCTGCAAAGGTGGCCTTGAGAGTGGGAAGCAACTCCGCACGGAAATGAAGTCTGTCCTAGTGATAAAACATGAGTCAGTAGCGTGCCCGGGCAGCTTCCTGGGCTTTATTGATAGGCCATAGTCAGGAGACCATAAATAGTGATTTTTTTAGTCTTAACTCTGGATTTTTTTAGTTTGCTTGTGGAATGTGGTGTTCAATATGCTGTACAAGAAATCTTTTTGGTTGATAAACACGAGTGGAGGACCACCAAGCTGGTCAGGGGCTGGAGCACTGAGGAAGGGTTGATGGAACTGGGCTGCTGCAGCCCAGAGAAACAAAGGTTTTCGGAGGGGGGCGGACCTGTAGCAACCTTCCCATACTTCCTGTAGTATGTTACTTTAAAGGTGAAAGAGAGCTTTTAGTGAAGTGTTCCAGCAAATGAGTGAGAGACTGGGATCATAAATTGAAACTAGGGACACTGGAACTGGATATGAAAAAAAGAAATTTAAGTTCTGTGAAAAATGACTCTTTAATTTAAAATACCCAGAATTTTCTTTTCTGTAAAGTAAAACCGTTACATTTTACCCAATAATGGAGACAAATAATTTACCCTGAACCCAAGTACACTTTGTGAATGCAGAGAATGTGAAGATGCAGCCATGTTGCTGTTAGCATTCCAGTTCCTGGTTTTATATTTAAGTAATATCTGCTAAAATACACTCAAAATCCACCTGTCTTCCTTATCTTCTCATTATATTAGTAGGCTTAGAACTTGATTTTTGAAGGATATATATTAATTCTAAAGATCAAACAGAGCTACATGTTATCTGTTGTGTCTCTTAGCTGTTGAAAATATGGATGAATGTTGCTGAGATTTATTTCTTGATTGGGCCAAAGAAGTGAATTTCGCACAGATGTTTAAGACCTGATTGAATATTTACTGCAGGTATTAAACAACTTAGCAGGTGCTAATACTAACTCTTGTTAATATGATGTTACTGTTGGTGACAAAACATGTTTCTGTTGTAATCTGAGGGCAAATTATTTTTGTCCATTTAGAAAAAAAAAACGCTTTATCCACTTGATGATGTCAGAGAGATCAAAGACTGCAAATCCTACAGTTCTTGTTCACAGACAAATTGAAATGCAATTTCTTTTTACCATGCAGATGTTTAGTCACTAAATCAAGTTGGAAGAACTCCTATGTACATAGCACATTAAAACCTTTTAACTGCATACCATTACTGAGCATTGTTTAGTCTTTAATCACTGAATCGGTATGAATTAAATTGCTTCCTTAATTGCCTAAATACCTTATATTTTTAAAAGCTTGTTTTTCGACTGCACTCATTTATTCTTAACAGGGTAATCCTTAAAGCTGAAAGGCCTGTATTAAATTGAACATCGATGGCAAGCCTGTCATGAGGATTATAGAATTAGAACTTCCAGTGATTTAGAGAATGAGAAAACAAATAAGAGATTTTACACAAACATTTATGTATTCTTCTTAAATAAATCCTTGATTTCATTTGTTGTGTATGTTGTAGCTTACTTCTGTATAAGAACTGTACTGTATGAGTTAGTAAAATGTGGTTATAAAAGCCCTTTACAGATATACTTGTAATACTAATTCTCTATAAAAAGTGCAGTACAGTCATCTCAAACTCTTGCATACACCTACTCTCTCTATTGCCTTTGTAAATAAGGGTAATCTCTACTTCCACTAAATCTTCAACTATTACATTAATTCTTTAAATCTGCATAAAAATGGAAGAACTAAATTTGGACTTAAATTAATTTTCTCATTCTCTAAGTTCACGATGTTCCTTTACATATACAGATGCACTCTGCCATGGGATTTAACCATAAGTATCTGTGTTTACTTGGTAATTTGCCACTAGTCCTGTTAATCGTAAGAGCAATTATTTCAGAATTATTTAAAAAAAATATATTTATTCTAGCAGTTAATGCACTTAAGGTAATGGAGGACAGGAGGTATTGCCACCTTCAAGAAGACCAGTTGACTTCACATCACTAAAAATTGCCTCTGTAGCTGAGATGATAGTGAAAATATGCAATTACCTGTTTCTCCACACTGTGCATAATTTTCATGCAGTACTTCATAAATATAACTGGACATATTAAATTTCTTTTACAAGCAGTTAGGATTTTTTTGTATTGTCATTTTGTGTTCTAGTAAGGCGGGGTGCATGTATTTCATGTGTCTGTATAGAATTTGCCTCAAAGTCTTTGGGATAAAGCAGCATGGTTCAGATTTTGCTTCAATAACAAATTTCGGATTTACAAGAAGACGTTTCTTTAACTTGACTAGTAAAAGAGCAAATTCAGACTTTTTAGCATGCTGTCCAGCTATGCAGCATTTCAGAAGGATTCCTTGAGAAATCTGGCAGTGGGGGGCATTGAAGGAACGAATGAAATTCTGTTCTGTTTCATCTCTGTTCGCAGCTTCTTTTTTTCTTTTTTTTTTTTTTTTTTTTTTCTTTTTTTTTTTTTTTTTTTTTTTTAACGCCGACATTTTGAATCGGTGTTTATTTAAATTACAAAATATTTTGTTCTTCT
>JAAGNO010030384.1:57959-90994 GCA_033439905.1 Ceryle rudis
TTCATTAAAGACTGAGGCAAAGAAGGTGTTGAGTACCTCAGCCTTTTCCTTGTCTTCTGTTACTAAGTTCCCCCCTTCATCCAATAAAGGTTGAATATTTTCTCTGGCCATCCTTTTGTTATTAATGTATTTATAAAAGCACTTTTTATTATCCTTAGGAGATTTGGCCATATTAAGTTCTAACTGAGCTTTTGCATCTCAAGCCTGCTCCTGAGCCTTCATAATTTCATCCTTAAAGTAAGCCTGGCCTCCCCTTTGCTTTTGAGGGCTGTTTCCCAAGGGACTCTCTGAATTAACATCCTGAATAGACCAAAGTCAGCCCTCTGGAAGTCCAAAGTAGAGGTTTTGCTGACAGCCCTCCTGACTTCACCACATATTGAGAATTCTATCACATCATGGTCACTGTGCCCCAGATGACATCTGGCCACTACATCTCCCACCAACCCTTCCTTGTTCATAAACAGTAGGTCTAGCAGGGCATTACCCTTAGTATGCTCTGTTACCAGCTGCAGCAGGAAGCTGTCATCCACGTAGTCCAGAAACCTCCTGGACTGCGCCCTTTCTGCTGTGCTGTGCTTCCAGCAGCCATCCACTAAGGTGAAATCTTCCATGAGAACAAGGGGTAGCGAACGTGAGACATCTTCAGGTTGTTGAAAGAATGTCTTATCAGTGTCATCTCAAAAGCTGGATATAGAATGCTGTTATCTGTAGTTGGCCATTGTACCTGGCCAAAGTACTACCTTGTACGTATAGAGGGAGCAGGGATTTTGGGGTTAGCTGAGCAGTTATGTAGGACTCCTAAGAATGACTAAGCTCCAGGTGAAGGGCTGAGCTGAACTATAAATGCAGTATGGATAAAGGCTCTTTCAGAAATGAGTTTTTTTCTAGTGTTTAACATACAGCATTCTGTGCCTGATCTAAAGGTAGATCACTTGATTCTTTTAAAGTATTGTTAAAAGCAACACAGAGCATTCTAAGTAAAATCAAGTGAAAGGTGCCTTGAGAGGGGGTGAGTTATGTTTGTGCAGTAGACTAGCAAGTGCTAAGAAGAGGATGGATTTTTCACTCATGTTGACAGAAAAAAAAAATTATTTCTTCAATTTGCAAGCATATGGTTCTGATGGTTAAAGCATCTCTCTAGAAAAGACGCTAGCAATCAGAAGCACTGTGGAATGCAAATATCTATATATTTAATATTAGAAATGCTGGAAGAAAATATTAATTCTTAGATTCTGTACAGGTACTTCACGCCATAATTTTGGAGTGGGGAAAATATTTTAAAAAATTCTGTGCCCTTGTTACTTTAAAGTATCGCGATTTAAAATATCCACTCTTAAGTGGTAGTCATTTTTCTGTCACAAAAGTTTTATAGTTAGTTGCGGTAGAAAAAACTGTTTTTACAAAGGGTTCTGCAGTATTTTCCTCCTTGTGCAGTTTAAATTGCTGAAACAGATTTTGCCCAATCTGGCACATTAGTGGATATAAAATAGACAATGCCTTCTGGCGTGAGAAATTTAATGCCTGCATCTGTGACTTCTCTCTCCGTAATAGAATCTGAACTTGGCATTTTGCATCGTAATCAAAAGTCAATCTTGCACTGTGTAGCGACTTCTGTCATTCTTTTCATTCACATAAACTGCAATATTGAAATGTCAGAAACACTCTCAATGTGTTTTTCGGAGGGTAGTAAATACACAGGTACATCAAACACTAAAAGACTATTTTGTCCAGTAACGCTCCTTTATTTGCATATAGCATCACCATATTGATGGCTGCTTATGCATCGTCTCATTAAAAGTTTTCAGGCAGTTATGTTCTCCTTCATTGACAAGTGTCAGTGCGGAAGACAGAAAGTAAAAACTTCACAGATAGTTTTTTGCTGTAGTTCCGAGGTGCAATTTGTGAAAGAGATCCTCTTGGAGGCTCAGTAGTATTGTGGATTGGCTTACACTGCAGAACTGCTTACTGAATTTTCCCAGTCCATGAAGATTTTGAGGATTTATTTAGTTGCCATCTTCTAATCTGTAATAAATGGTATGCAAAATTGTTCCAAGTTTTGAATTCTGAAGCTATATTTTGAAGCTTCAATTTGGATTCTACATAAAAGACAGTTATTTTGTATGGCATATGTTTTAAGGATCCACTTATCTCCCTGAAGTGTAAATACCAAGGGCAAAATTAAAGAATAGTCCAAATGACTCTCATGGGCTGTTGCATATTAAAGAAATTAAAGCATTTAAGAATTTCTGGCTGTAGTTAAACTAATTCATATTTGAAGACTGCTTTAAATGACTTCTCAAATTATGTAATCCATTTAGAATTCCTTAATACAAGCCAGTAGAGCGAGAGCTACAAAACAGCACTTGTTTCTTTTCTTCCTTATCTGTTCTTCAGTTTGTACTTTGGTTGATGTAAGGAGGGCTGTTTTATGTCTGGAAGCACAACTTTCACTTTACTGAATTGGAAAGACCAAAATCCTGTTACAAGTTAAGAGACTGAAGGGAGGATGAAGTTGCTCCACACCTTCCCTGTAGTGAGTTTTTAGTAACAACAGATAGGTTGTGTTACAAAAGCTTTACTCCTCTTTCTCTATATTCCTTGCTTTCTGGGATTTTTGCCCATGTGCACCATGGAATATAGTGTGCCATAGCTGCTTCAATATGGGTTACAGCACGTGTATATACTCTAGAATTATGGCAGTAAGTCACAGCAGAGTACCTTGTCATTAGGAGCCCCAAATGCATTACCACTATCACTACCAAAGTGAGCCAACGTTTAGACAGAAAACAAGCAAAGTTGGACTATGGAGAAACAGTGACAGGGGAAAATACTGGTTTTTGAAATAAACACAGCAGAATTTAGCATGTTCAGTTAATGCTTCCATATCTGGATGTAATTAATGGAACTTAGATGTCCAGTCAGTTCTTCGCTTTGCCTCACTTGCAATTTGCCTTAAACCTTTGCTTCTGTATGCTCATTTAACAGATACTGATTTTGCAGGTATAAGCTCTGTTTTCAAAATGAATTCAACATTTGAGATCTTGAAAGACTGTTGTAATTAAATTAACATCAAAGTAAGGTGAGTTTCAGGAGTGCTCTGGAGGAGATATCCATATTGTCAGGAGAATGCCACTGCACACAATGCTTTTCTTGCTGATCAGCTTTAATATTCCTGGTTATGTTTCTGAGACTGGGACATGTGCTTCCTAAAAGTTTTTTATTTGTAATATGAAAAGTGAGTTCACATTCAACTAATAAGATTTAAATTCTATACTATACTATTGTTTACAGTTTACTCGGTGGGGTAAACCTGAAAAGTTAGATGAAAAGGCTGGTAATGACAAGAGAGTTCAGAGAGGGTAGGAGGCTGGCACATACAGGATTTATGCAGCTCACAAAAATAAGCATAAAACTTGTCAGGACTCAACCAGAAGGAATCTTGCTGGCGACTGGATTTTTTCCTTTTCAGAAAAATGGTCTTTTGCCAATTAATTTGACATTAAGAAGTAAACAACTTTGAGTCAGTAAGTTGGATGATACGACCTGTCCACAGCAAGGAAGAGATTTCATGTTCTGATACATCCCTTAGGAGATCCGTGACTCTACTGTGCTGCGCTTTGGAAAGGAGTTTTATCAATGAGCTCATGTTGATAGTGATAATGCTAATGCATTTTGGGCTCCTAATGCACTGTTTGTCATTTAGAATTGATTCTTAATGTCTTAATAACTTAAGTTACATGCATTAGAATTACTCTCTTATCCTTAAAACATATAGATAGGCACGTAATTGCTGAAACTGAGGCAAGCAGATTCATTCCTTAAACCAGAATTCAGTTCTGTACTTATGTGGATATTAAACATAAGCTACCCACAGAAGTTTGTTCTGTGGATATATTGAGTGTTTCAGGATTATGATCACCCTTTGTTATTTCCTCCGCTCCAGAGGAGAGAAGACAACATGCTGCTTATGACGTTTCAGATTTTAGGCCTAACAGTCTTTTTTCCCACTATCTCACTTGTCAAGGCAAACTTGTTAATGGCATTTGCACTTCAGTGTGTGTAATATTTAAATTAAATCTCCTCACTTTATATGACTGTAATTGTTATTCTGAGAAGCTGAAAATCTGTTTGTAGTTTGTACCCAAAATGTGAGTTTTAACATTTTATTTGGGTGACATTTTTTCCAGATGTGTGTTTAAAATCTGTGTGTCATCCTCTTCTTCAGTTGTATCGGATGTATCTGCGTTCCTTCTATTTTAAGACATGAAAATGTCATATACGTTTGTATTGTGATAATTTTAGGTCTTGAGCCCAGTTGATATTTTCTGGATGAGGATTGATCAGTCTCCTTTCTCTCTCTAGATGGAGAATAATATTGCAGTCTAGAGCTTTTGCACTTACCCGCCTCATTAAATGTCATCTTGAACTGCAAGATAATTAGTGTGCTCGACTGAATCTCTCATTAGACTCTAAAGCCAAGAGCTACTTGAGGCTGGACTTGTTACAAGGTGCTCTTATC
This sequence comes from Ceryle rudis, assembly GCA_033439905.1. Classification (NCBI taxonomy): domain Eukaryota; kingdom Metazoa; phylum Chordata; class Aves; order Coraciiformes; family Cerylidae; genus Ceryle; species Ceryle rudis. Next base: position 62,479 of record JAAGNO010030384.1, read on the forward strand.
TTAAAATTGTGCTTCACCTCTGCTTGCAAATAGCCCTGACAATAGAATCAATGCAGAATTGCTTTATCTTTGGTTAACTAAGATGTTAGTGTAGAAGTCTGAAATGATAAAGCGTAGCCGTGTCATTGCCTTCCATCACCAGTCTCTAGCAGTGTTGTGATAAGGCAACTAAAATGAGAGACTTTGCTGGTGAATGAAATCTTAACATGCAAATTAGAAGTACAAATGCATATCTAGGTGCGAAATGTTTCTGTTAAAAATTCTATTTTAAAGCTTTTTCAAATTGCATGTTTTCATTTAAAATATATTTTCATAATACATAAACAAAAACATTACCATGTGGGCAGACCTGCTGCTTTTCCTAAACTTAAAAATATATGGGGAAAAAATTGTGGAAGATTTACAGGAAAAAATGCATGTTCGTTATGCGTGATATATTGATTGTTTAAGCATAAGGAGTCTGTGTCAGAAAGCTTACCCTTTTTTCAGGAGATGTGACCTAGCTAGTGAAGATAATCTGCTTGTTCCCCTTTGATCCCAAGGTGGTTAAACCTCCACCTGTAGGTATTTCCAACATTTCTTTTGAGCTTATGAACTTAATTTTAGCACAGTTGGTGTTTGGCTTTGAAATTTAGATACTGTTGGCCTAAAAAAAATACTTTTTAATGCTACTTCTTTACTTCTGCCTAAGTTCTATTAAGAACACATGATGCTTATCTGGAAAGAGGAGTTTGTTACCAGTAGTAAGCTTGGTTGGATGTAAAGAGTTTGATCCCACCTGTCTTGACTATTCATCTCGTTTCTTCTTCAGAACTTCTAATGATTAAGTTCAGTGTCCTTCCAGGCAAAAATATTTCAACATAGATATTATTACTATTGCAGTTTCTTCTAGGTCAATCATACTAGCATGTAGTAAGGATCCCAGTTTCTGATAAAGGAAATAATGTGATGTCTCCCAATTTTTTTCTTACCTCTGGTAGTCAGGAGAAATTATCACCAAAGCCGTATCTGTACCATGCTCTTCAGAATCATTCTGAAGTATGAATAGTGAGTGACATGTTAATTACTTGAGAAATAACATGTTAAGGGAGTTGAACTGCTTTCAAGTCTGGAAGCTGTTCAATGATGAAGCTTCAAGTATGGGTTGTTTTGTGCGATACAGGCATACCGTGGTATATACCACAGGTAAATAAATGTGTGTGTTTGTATAAGCACATCAGTGTATGAACATGTACATACATGCCTGTGAGTTACCCATAGCATGGTACACCTGCATCATACAAACAATACATATGTAAATGTATTTATATGTATTTATGCCTGTGATATATTTATCACAGTATCTATACGAGTAAACAGACACACGCAGGTGTACTCCGAGATCCACATGCACACACTGCCATTCAGAATCCTCAGTTACACTACAGCAGCACCGTTCACCTAACTCCAACAGGCCATTATTCTCTTAATAAATACAAATTAACTTAGGGGTATGAACTGAGTAAGCAATGATTGTAAGTCCTGCAGATTACGCACTCGCTCAGCCATTTCCCCTCAAACTGTTTTTCACACCTTTGTGAAAGACTACTTCCATCTGCCCTCAGGCAGTAAGAAATAAATAATCATTAGTATGCTCAGAATGTCGTTACGGTACAAATACTGTCTAGACTTACAAATCCACTAGCTTATTTGCTGCATATAGACTTGCTTTTGCTTGCTGAAGTAATTTATGTCATTGGCTCTCACTTTATAGTTTTTACTAAATGTGGACATTGCCCTCCCTGTTTTAGATCGTGATCAGAAACCTTTTGAATTTATAATGGAAGAGACACTTCACCTAATGTATCATTTCACCTCTTGTTATAGAGGAGGACTCTCAGTCTGATGCATTCTTCTTTTAAAGGATTAGTCTGTCCTCTGGTACTATTACTGTATTACTGCAAATATAAAATGCTTATCTTGGCTGTGGGGACTGGCTAATGTTTGACATTAACATGAGATTAACTGCTTGTAGCATTTTTCTAGGACTGAAGTGGTCTACCAGACATTCACTAAGCCTTCCGTAGCGTGCAGTCTGTGCAACTGCTTTCTCCCAAATAAGTGGATGTTTTTGTTTTGTTAGTGTTTGTTTTTTTTTTTTTTTGGTTGGTTGGTGGGGTTATTTTTGTTTGTTTCTTTGTTTTTGTTTTGTTTATTTTTTTTACAGAGGAGAAATTAATATAGGGAAAATAATAAAGTGAAGAAAAAATTATCACCTTTCATGTCAAAATGACGTGATAATATATGAAATAATCATTTAATCATGTATCATTTAATCTATGAGTGATTAACTCACCTTCACTTAGTACTTCTGCAGAGAGAATATTGATGACTCTAGATGTTTATATTAGTCCTCCACTGACATGAAAAATAATCTGACAATATATTAATATGCATAACTTCATATTCACCTTGTTTGTATTAGTCCTATATAATAATAGTAATTCTGTGTGATAATGCTTTAGTTAGTTGAAATGCAGATGTTTACCTCGGATATTGGATTCTTCCTGGCTCATAAATCCTTTTATTATAGTGGTTTGAGGTTTGCATGTTAAAGATGCTGTACTTCTTTCCATCTTAGAGTTGCAGCAGCTCTCTGCAAGACAGCCTTTTCTTATTTCTAAAGCAGAGGCCAGATTGGTACAGATTGACACATTTTGTTGCCTTTTTTTCCTCTCTTTGGCCTTGAAGATGGGTCCATATATAGGTTCTGGGGTTTATGCTTATTTTGACTTAAAGCATAAGTATGTACAAAGTGCCCAGTGATCCCCAAAACCTGGTGCTGGCAGCAAGATACACTATTTAGGGAGAGGACTGCAGTTCCTCCAGTCTGTTTCCCCCACTTGCTGCACATGGTCTCAAAGACATAGTAAATGCTATGTCCCTGCCTATTCTTTTTCGTATCTGTTTATGGACCGGTTGTATATGAATCTAAATAATTATTTTCCAGACTTGCTTGTCACCTGCCTCTGTTACTCACTGGATCAGCAAATTTGACTTTCTCTTGACTTCTCAAACTTTCCCTTTTCTTAAATGCTGACCTTTCCATTATGGATGGGGATCTTAATTCTCCTATAAAGCTGTGCGGGTGGTGAGGTGGGTTGTTTATTGTTGTTGACTTGTTTTACTTTTGAAATATGGCAAATATTTTACCTTTATTGCTAATACAGGGAAATGCCCAGGCTTCTTGTAGACTCTTTTGGGGACTGCACCTTCTGGAGTTTGTGGGAGTTACGGAGGATTTTTTCTGGTTGTTGCTGGTGTGCAGTGGTTTGTTTGGTTGGTTTGGATTTTTTTTGTTTGTTTGTTTTTTCTTCCCTTTTTTTTGCTCTTTTGTTAGTATTTGCCTCAATGTTACTATCTTGAATCAGGTAAAGGATTTAGTTGGTTGCTCTCTTCTTCTGCATTATGAAACAGAATGATACTGTAATTGCTGCTACAGAATATCTTTCTCAGTAATAATTCTTGCACAGTTCTTGTGTGCCACTGAAGACCAAATGCTACCTTTTGTCTAGATTTTTAGTTCTACTCAGCTGCCTTATTTTCATGTGGAATGATGGACAAATTGAAGGTGAGCAGGCCTTTGTTTTGTGATGCCCAGCTTCGAGGAGTATAGTGTTAGAGACAGTCTGTTTAGTATGTGCATTAGTGGCATAGTTTCAAAGAAATGGCATTTTGCTGCAAGCAAAGTTTATGCTTTCATAAATTAAAACCTTGCAAGACTTTTAAGAAATTTACATCATTTTCCCTGAAAGAGTATAAGGAATTCATGTTGCCTCCTCTTCACATTACTGCAGCAGTAAATCTCTAATCAAATGGTTTATGGGAGGAAACACAGATATTTTACTATAGTCTCTATATATGCTTCCTGTTACACTGGCTTTTTGAGCTTGTCTTGCAGAACAGCAGCTTAATAAATTGTTTGAATAGAAACTTGTACATTTGCCTGGGCTAGACAAAAAAAAAAAAAGGCAAATGAAAATGCATATTTTACAATGTTTTTTGACAATTCAGTGTTAATACAGAAGTTAGGTATGGGAAGCACAGCTTTTGAACGCAGCCTTCTTGCTCAGATAGAGTTCCTTCGTACTTTTGGTATGCACCTAATCTAAAGTGTTTTCTGAATGTAGTTTTATAAAGTGAAGTTACTGAAAGTGCTTTTTTTTCCATTTTAATCACAGAGGCTAAGACTTCTTATTTGTCATTGCATGCTGAATTTCTTTGCACTTTTAAATTTCAGACAGAAACTACTACTCTTGCTAAGTGGTCATGCATTTAAATATTTTCAAATTGCTGAAAACAGTTAAACGGTATCTGTTATGTTGCCTATTTACTTACCAGCTGCTATTCTTTTTATGAACAGAATTACTATTTGCATTCTCCTAATTTATTTTTCAGTTCTAGCCTTTTACTTAGTGCTGTTTGTTTCCTCCTCCAACAACATAACAGCCTATAAAAATATAGTAATTCAAGTTGTTCAAGTAAAAATGTGTGCTTCTTTTCTGGCAATAATATCAAATGATTAAACAAATGCAGCCATAACCTAAAAGCTTTGACAGTGTTTAATATTCTGACTGCTTTAGTGCTTGATTTCAAGGTTAACTCTTGAATGTTTAAGCTAATAGTTCCAAGGAGGATGTGGTCAGTATAGATTTCTTTTATTTGAATTCCCCTCACCCCCTCAGTTGAATTAAGCTTAAAAAGCTGTTTCACTATAATTTTAAGATTACATGATTCGTAGTTTTTTTGGTACCCGGTATAAAATAGAAAATAAAATCAGGATTGTGTCTGTGATAAAGACAACTGTAATGGTGCTTTATGTCTTTGAACATAGTTGTGAAAAGTTAACTCAAGGGTGTTGCAACCGCTATGAATCATTACTTAGAATATAAAATTATGGGAACTGCTTTCTTATTTACATGATTTTTATTTCCTATATACTGTTTTTCAAGTCATCTTGCATCAAATTCCTGCTACTGTTTAATATTGCAAAGTCACAGCAGGAAAATCAACTGTTGTTTTGAAAATGTTCTAAGCAACTTTTGGACGAATGCCTTACTGTCAAAAACACTAGAAAGTGGTAACACCTTAAAAAAAAAAGTCATGTGCTTATCTTGATTACATTAAGAATCCTTAGGTTAGCTGGGTTGCACGTCTACAGCGTTAGCTTTGTAGAGCAGCTGTCTGCAGTCAATGGAGAGCATTGACTTGGCCAGTGACTGAACAACAGATAACCTACTGGTTGTTCTCACCTCTGGTTCCACATTTTAAGAGTTGTTTATGGCTCTTTTTAAGAAATTGATGAGGATTATATGCAGTGTCACTAAAGATTAAGTAGTTTGTAGAGTATAAATCACCTCTGAAACAAAATATACTTGAAATGGTTTGTACTCAAGTTAGAGGAAGGACATGAAATGGTGCAAAAGTTATAGTGCCTTTTGGGGAAAGGTGGTGTTCAGATTATCTACTTGTTCTTGAAAGCAGGTATTTCTGCAAGTTTACGTCTTTGTAAATTGTGCAAGAGGAGAGAAAGAACAGAAAATAGAGTTTGGTTCTAAAATGTATCTTGAAATTAGAGCAACTGCTTATCAAATTCATCTTCATAATTAAATTGATAAGTGGACTTCATGCATTATGTCATAAAACTCAATATATTGGGGTTGCTTTGTTTTAATATTATAATTTGAACAGGGATTTTTCTCTAGTTCTGGAATTTCTTTGTGGTACAGAATCGCTTCACCTTCAAAATTGTGATGCCATGATTTCCACTGGAGATTTCTTTCATGATGTATCAAGTAGTGGTTGTTTACAGGAATAGTGGTGTATATTAGAATAGCATATGACAGATTAAGTATTTTTTCTTTACAGTAGGCAGCCCCACCTCTTTTTTTTTGGTGCTGTACTGTGAGTCCTTTGCTTCTTTTTAATTATCAGTAGCTTTTATTATTCAGACCTACCTTTGATTTTAACAGAGGGTTTCACAAACGTTGGTTTCTAGAAATCAGTTCAATTTCAATAAGAAAAAAAATATTTGATCTTTTCTCCATGTCTATTCCTCAAATCATTTCTGTAGCAGAGTACATGAATTAATAAGATCATTCATTTAACCAAGTACATGCATTAATAAGGTAAAATCTCTTTGAACCTTAGTTACTTTTTAATCTTTGAATTAGATTTAAAAGAATGAAATATTAGATTTTTTTACCAATAAATTTAAATAGAAATTGAATAATTTGAACTAATGGTAGACTTAAGTGGTGACATTTCAACATTAAATATGATGATTTCGTATATTATATGAGATATTTTCACTTAATTTTTATGAAGAGTAGGATTTTTACGAGCAGTAATTCAGAAGAATGTGAGTCTGCTTAATGGGATCACTCTCCTTAAGATTATTCAAATCAATATTGTCTTTTCTTTTTCTGATATCCTTTCTGGAATCTCTTTACTCATTGTAATTTTTTTTTCTTAGTTTCAGCCCAGACCTTGAAGAGCAACCTTGATTCAATGGACCGTCAGATCCAGCGCTTAGAAAAAGACATTGAGAATTTCCCTAAAACACAAGATGAAAACGATAAGTTTGTAGAAAAGATGAGCATATCCTTTTTGCATGTCTTCACTGGTGATCTGAACATTCTGATCATCTGGTTAAGTATTTACAGCATTTGAACATAAGTCTTTAAGTTTCTTCTTCCATGCTTTTATCTAACACAGAGAAAAGCATACCGGAATGTACACCGAATGTACGAAAACATGAACTGGGTGTAACTTAAAGCATTTATAAAGAGACTGCTGAGGGGGGGAACCAGACAGCTTTCTTGAAGGAAGTAGTTATAGTGACCAGTCATAAAGATAGCACTACCTTTTTCCTTGCCTTAAAGAACAGTATTTAATGATAATTGCTGAGTCATTTCGATCTAGAAAACTATCAATAGTAATGTTGAGATTGCTTACTATTTTAGCTTCAGATGTGTCATTTTTGAAGGGAAGAGTATTTTGTTAATGGTTTTAATTTTTTTTTTAAACAGATCATTTTAGAGAAAAAAAGTTTAGGTTTTTTGTACTCGAGTCCTTGGATTTCTGTAGGTAATAGAGATTGTAGGTGCTTGAAGCACTAGGAAGTAAGATTTGGGGGAGGGTACTGTATGATGTCTGTCTAGCACATTTTCTCTTCAAAATTTTCATATATTCAGCTTTACTTTTGCACAAAAGTATCAAGTGAAAAGTAAAGTACACTGCGGATGCAAGAAGCTCACAAAGCTGTGAGAAACACTAAGTGAGGGAATATTTTTTCCTTGAAAGAAATTTGCAGGTTTTTATTTTGCACAAAGAACATTTCTGTATTGAACGGAACTATCTGGAGTACATGGCCAAGTCCGAGGCATTTTGTGGGTTTACAGAAGCTTAGATACTTCATGTGCCATGTATTCTTTCTTACTGCAAGCAGACAGAAGTCATGGTTTTGTGGGTTATTCAAAGAAAAAACGCAACCCACCAACCAAAAAACAACCGGAGGGCATTGATGTCTCGAGCTGTTCGTGGCTACTCCTCACAATTAGTAAGGGTATGCAATGAAGAGGTTCTAACTACTGTGTATTTGGAAACTAAGTTTTAGCAGGATTAACCAACTGAAAGGATTCAGCGACAGAAATTCACAAGAAGATTTTAATATCTTCTCTGTATGGATTTAGTTTTAAGTTTCTGACAAGACTGCAGCAAAGTAGCTTAAAGGAGACAACTCGTGACTAAGTGGGAAATTGTTTCTTGTTACTTACATATTCTCTTTCACCTTGTCTTATTTGCAAGGTTAAGAGACTTGCTAGTAATCGTATTTATCAGTTTTGCTATTAAAAAAAAAAAGCTTATTGTTTCCCTGAGATACATTTTCATCAGAGAATCTTAAAATACTGCTTTGTAATTATTTTTAGCCTTGTCTTCATGCATGTAGGCTGAACACTGTCCAGTAAGCCCCACTTTTGTTCACACATGAAAGCCACGTATTGAAATGCACTTTTTGCAACTGTGTTTTCTTGTTAAGCTTGACAGCTCTGTTTTACAGGTTATATACATTATTCTTCAGTTGTTTTGAGTAAATGCTTTGCCATTTGCTGTCTTGCTACCTATGTATTTACTGTACTTAGGAAAATGATTGGCATCACTGAAGTCCTCTGGGGAGAAAAAAGACCCAAGTAGGAAATATTTGCCTTTTCTGCTATGTGGTTTATTGCCTCAATTTCCTAAACAGTGCAAGAGAGGTTTTCTTTTAAAAAAAAAAAAAAAAAAAAAGTACCAGTGTGTGTTTTTGGTGGTGTTTGGTTTTCATTTTTGTGTGGGGGTTTTTGGTTTGTTTTTTGTGTGTGTGTGTGTGGTGGTTTGGGTTTTTTGTGTGTTTTGTTTTTTGGTTTGGTTTGGTTTTTTTTGATTGGCAAAATTACGAGGATCCTATGAAATTTTTGAAAATTAATTGTGGCAAGTCTCCTGTGCAGCCTTGCTTCAGTGCAGGTACATTGATGTCCCTGCTAGATAACCAATTCCTGGTAATTAAAATAGGCACCCTGAACTGTAGAAGTCTGACAGCTTTTATCAGACTAGTGAATTTGGTGGCTTGACAAAATAGATAAGACTGTAAGAAATAAACCAATTCTGCCTAAGGATTTATATTTTCATAATTAATAGATGACCTGATAAATGGTGGCTTTCTTTTCTAGAAAGTCATCTCCATTTATATCAACTGATGAAATTTGTTTCTGCTTATAATTGAATATTTTAAGTTTTCTACATTCCCTTATTTTATTTTTTTATTTAGATTGAAGAATAAATGTTCAGGGGGGAAATGACATCTTACTCTTCAGTATGTATTTCTTCTGTTTCTGTCAGCTTGTTCAAGAATTGTTGTTGATGGTAACTACTGAGATTAGGAAGTTCAAAAATTTTAGGCTGAACATCTCTCTAACTGCTTGAGTGTTTCAGAAAATTTGAGATGCTTCTAAACATAAATCATGTCTCGGTAGAGAGTTTTAGGATGCAGGAATTAATCCGTAATTAAAGGCATGGTTTCTCTTTCCTGTTGCTGCTAATAAAGCTGGTTACCGGTAATTGTGGGGGAGACTTTCTTCAGAGAATATGAAAGGAATAATGCTTGGTATCCTACTAAGGTACGAGATCAGTTATAATAAAAACACCATTCATAATATTAATTCCTAATCATAAAATGAATGCATATTAATAATATAGAAGCAAACACTATCAAAGAAATTACTTTTTTTTTTAATCAAATAAGTTCTTGCTACTGTGAGTGAAAAAAAGATTAATAGAAATTCTGCTTATGTTTTCATCTAGGATTTTTTTTTCTTGACCTATTTCAAAGCAGGATAATTTGTGATTTCACATAATCAGGTTTTTTTTTTTTTAATTTAGTGCATTCATCTTGGTGCATACTACTTGATGTAATTCTTGAATGCTTAAAAATAACTTTAAAGCACTTGAATTAAATTCGAAGACAGGAAGAGTAATATGTTACTATTCCACAACCTGTTAAAAAATAGCTATATACTGCAGAAGTAATATGCTGAGGTAAATACACCCCATTGATGAAAAAGCTTTGAATTACAGCTAATAGAATTAACTTCATGTAGTTTTGACTGAAGTCTGCTAACTCAATACATAGCAAAAGGAAATTTTCAAACCAAACTGAGGAAAATGGGTTAATGTTATCTGAACAGTTTACATTTAAAGTAAGACTGTAGACAACTAAATGAAATAATTTGATAACAGAAGCTCACTCAGTTTTACATGACTTTCTCTACAGCCTTGCAGGTGTTCACACGAACTGGTTCACACTGTCAGCGTGACTTCCTGCTTAAGGGTGTCTTATTTTTTCCATTTATGTTCAGGTTGGTTGTCATGTTCAATTAGTAAACACAGTTCAAACTTATTTTCATGTTCACTACTTGCTGGGACACAGTCCTGCATCTTGTGTGTCTGTTTTGTGGTTTGTAAAGAACACTGTGAACTTTTTGAGATAGTTGTATGGAAATACTTCTGAAGAGATTTTCATAACTGCTATCTTGCTGTTGTGCTAGGATTTTAGTTTGTCTCCCTTAGATCGGGATTTTTATAAATATTGAATTGTCCAAGTTTTAAGAGATGCTCACAGCACTCTGAAGTCATTGGGATCATGAGGCTAACCTAGATGGTTGGCCACCAGAAATAGCTGATTTCAAAATAAGGATTGCAGCTAAATTACAGAGAGCAGAATATAGTATGATTAAGCCAGAAATAAATAATAATAAAAATAAAATAATATAGATAAAAGTTCTTTCTATGAATGTCATGCTATGTTAAATAACTTCTGTGTGATTTTTTGAGACAACTTTTTCATGATCTAATTCATGGCTGAAATTGTCCTTTACTTGAAGATCAAATTGTAAATAATTTAACTTTTAATGTGAGAGGTTTCTTTTATAATTAACACAGCCTTGTGCAGCACTGGGGAGTCTGATTCAACGGTTTAGAAAAGTAATTACAGACTATGACAAATCTGGCTTTCACTCCTTGTTTTATTTCAGTGTGTGTGCCTCCAATTTAAGATTTTATTATTATTATTATTATTATTATTATTAAGTGGAGAACTCTGAATTTTATACTTACTTGCTGTAGTTGTATATGCTGGTTTCTTTTTAGTGATGTGAAAACATGAGTGTCTAGTTGGGGATTGAGGAAGATACTCGGATTAATGGGGTTTAACTTTAAATGTTATTAAGAAAGATTAAAGACAACAGAATGAAAAGATTTTTGAGATGGAAGAGAGGGGAAAATTGTATAGAGTTAACTTATTTATTAATAGCTTGCCTTGGAGCTACAGATACGTAAATAATAAATACCACCTCTTTCCCACTCCCAAAATGTGCATGCATCCATCAGTGACAAAGGTTTATTCCTCTAGAAAATAGGCAGGAGCTTTGAGCTTTGTTCTGCTGGAGAAGGGAGAAATGGCAGAGTGAAGATGGCAGGAGGGCATGCCTATTGATAGCTGGCCATGTGGTTCTTTTTTCTTGTTGTCCTGCTAGTTAGACTGACTTTTTCCTGTGTTGATTTTGGATGAGAACATAGTTGGGTTTTTTTTTGTAAACCATCTTGCATTAATTTACTTATATAATGTATCCTAGATGTTCAAGTATGTTCTAGAATGGAGATTTTTCTAGATTTTCCATTGTTCAGCTGTATCAATTACCTAGTAAGAGAGATTAACATGTCAGTCTTTTGCCTACCAGGGTGGTAAAATGATGCCACTTGTTTTTTCTGAGTGGCTGCATACGTGTAAAGCTTATTTTTAAAGAATTGAAAAATTAAGGGAACTATGAATGAAAGAAGAAAAAATACTGCAGATAAGAAAAATTCAAAGCAGTGTGCTCTTATCATTGAATAGAGTAACAGCGATTTGTGAACTAATTTTAATTTTCAGAAAGGAACACTATTCATTAAACCAGAATCCTTTTTTATGAAATAAAAAAGCTGCATTCCTGAAAGGCACATATTATCACTTGATATGTATTTAAGCTCAGAGTTCTATCTAATAATGACTGTTGCTTCACAACTAAATATTAGTTCCTCACTTGATGTATTTCTGTTGTAATGAAATGATCTGGGGAGAAGTCGACTTTAAGTTTTGTGGGGGACTTCTATGCACTAAGAATGTTAGCTATTTAATATGCACCAAACATCAACTGCTAATTCTCTTGTACAAACCACTGTACTGCAGAATATCATAGAGCAGGCCACTGGGGAAGAAACAAAAATACTCTGAAGCAGAATCTCAGCATCTGGAAATGTCTGTGAACCTTTTTTCCTCTCCGAGTGACTGAGCAGCAGGACATCATTTACACAGTGACATGGAGTGCTGAAAGAATGTTAATGGCATTAACACTCTTGTCATCTGTTAACACTTGGGATTTTCTCCTAGTTTGTTCTGGAAAAATAATTCACTTAGTGCTTAAAGATGTCATTTTTCAGAAAGCCTGTTTTTGTTTTTCAGACAATTTGAAATGAGCTGATGCCTTCGTTTCTGCATGAGAATGCACATTAAAATAGGAATTTGTTCATAACTAAGGCCTTCTAAAAAATAAGCCCAAAGGGTGAAAATTTCTAGGAACTTTTGTATATGTCCCTAATTGCATGAGTGTTTTTTTAAATGTAGAGGGAATTTTCAGTAATTTAGGAACTGAAAAAGGGAACCATTCAATAATTTTTAAATTCTAGGTCAGGTATAATCCTTAAGACAGTGTTACACGTGGGCTCTTTCTGGCAATATTTATGAGGTTTTTGATCTTGCCATCTACAAAAACGACATTTGAAAACACTTTCATTGGAAAATGGTTTCTTGAATAAAAGAGGTACTTGGGGAAAATAATGGTTATTTATCCAGATAAAATACTTTTCCCAAGTAGTGTCTAGAGAAAGAAGGTCTAGGTCTACCTGAGGGAGGTTTGCACATCAATATGGTTTTTATTTTTTTCCAGACTTCTCAAAGAACCTGATTCTTATGCCCTCTCTATTTTCCTCTCTTTCACTCTTCTCCCTCCTCACCCAAGTAAGAAAACCTGCGTTGGCCAAAAAAGGCAGTGAAAAGCACTTAGTGTAGTTTGAAAGTTATGAAGCATTAAGTTATATGATGAATAACAAAGGAACGAGAAGATGTAGGTAGCTTCTAGCAGTAGCATGGCATTGTTACTCTTGGTGTTGAGCGTTTGTTTCAAGTTAAGCCTTTTACTTACAGTTAAAAACAAACTCCAAGGAACAGTCAGCAGAGAGCACGTCTTAAGATGTACTAGCACCAGGGAATAGTCTTGTTTAAGAAGACTTATGAGTGCATACAGTGGAAGGAAATGAAACAGGAGTGATTTATTCTAGTTTAAGAGATCAAAATGTCATCTGTTTTCTCCAGGTCTTACCTCAGAAAAAAATAATACTTGATTAAATGCTTAGACAAGCAATTTTTACAAATATTTTCAGCCATCAATTGTTGTTCTGTTTTCTCTATACTAGCACGAAAGACAAAATAACATGAAGTTCATATCATTGTTTGCAAATGAGGCAATACCGCTTATAAATGAGAAAAGGCTAGAAACAATGGAACTTTAAAATCCGTAGGGTTTTTTTGGTTGGATGGTTTCGGTTTGTGGTGTGTGGTTGTTTTTTTTTTTCTTGTTTGTTTGTTTTGGTTTTGTTTGGGTTTTTTTTTGTTTTGGTTTTTTCCCCCTCTAATGGGGAAAAATAAACTATGTAATTCTTAAGGATCAGCTGAGGTCATCATATGGTCTATTTTGTTACCAACCATGAAACAATTATGAACTTTGAAACTTTAGGATCTTGCCTAATAATAATGAATTATAATGAACATCTAGAAGTAGTGCTAGTGCTACAGCATTTAATGAGACTTCTCCTATTTGGTATTGAGTATTTAAGAATATATAATTTTTGTAGTTTGCATTTAAGTATGAGCTAAATTATTCCTTCAGAAAATAAACTTATGATTAATTAACTTTTTTTTAGCAACATGCAAGGAAAAACCCTGTTGGTTTTTTTTTCTAAAGTAGTAAGTGGAAGAAGAAAAATGCTCTGCACTGCCTACTGAAGGTACAGCACAGAAAAGCAACCATGTATTTGCTTTTGCATCTTTGGTTTATGGAGTTTTCTGTAAACTCTGTCTTGTGTCATTTCAGTACCTTTCTACTTTTGTTTTATAAGTTCTAAGCCCAAGGAAGGAGAGCAGAAAAGACCTTCTAAGGTCTTATCTTCTTGGTAAGAAAGATGTTACAGTTGCAGTCTGAATATGCAAGTATGTGCAGTGTATTAGAAATTCACTGATCAAAAACTAATTTTCTTCACTTGAAAGTTTTCTGTTTCACTTTCTTTCCAAGGAGACTACAGCTGAAAATATTGTGAGATGAAATGTAAAATCATCCTGCATGTTGGCTCTTTCTGTGCTGATCTCCTGTTTGACTAATGATTCTTATAAGCCCATGTGGACTGAGGACAGCCGCTAAAGTAGGAATTTGAATGGAATTAATTTTGAAGCTATGATTCTGTTGGGCTTCCTGTGTTATCACTTTGATTTCTTTGTTCTGCCCTAGTTAGGTGTGTAAAATACCAGAAAGGGAAGTGACAGTCAGATAGATAAACTTTGAAAGAGGAGTATGGGAGATAGTCAGGGGATGGGAGAATGAAGATAGAGAATCCAGGTTTTGAGGTATGTGACACAATGTCAGAAAGACAAGGTTTGGAGATAGTCTTATTGGTGGCAGGAAAAGTTCAACATGACAAAAAGATGCAAACATTTTCTTTCCACCTACACCTTGAAAGTTACAAACATGTTTCTTTCTTTATAAGCCAGTCTTAGTACATGCTCAGTACTTTTCAAATGGGAAATACTGTAAGCAGTAAACATAAGCCCTATTATGTGTCTTCTCCTTTACAGTTCATTTTATACTTAAGGTGGGATTTACTTTTTTTTTTTCCCTTTGCTTGTGTCTCTTTACAATTGCAGTGGTACAGATTAATGTGTAGGGCTACTTTTGCCTGTAAGCAGCTTTTTCTCCTGTTTGATCAAGGTCTCTGGAGTTTCATTGTCCTAGTGCGTTCCCAAGTACATAAATTGTTCATGTTGAAAGGAACGTTTTGAAGCAGAATGTACATTTAAATACTAGGAATACCATTTCCCCCCACCCTGACTTGGGTCAGTTTGAATTCATTGTTAATGAGACACTTAAGTGCTCTTAAGAACTACCACCTTCTACTAACTATTCTGTAGGCTTTTTACTCAAACTTATGTAGTTGATTGATATGATGAGCAAATTAAAAAAATTTTAAAAAATTAAAAAATCATGTGGTTGGTCTACATAAAATTTTGTATCCGGGATGCCCTATTCTAAGTTAATGTACCTCTAAGAAACCTAATTTTGTGACTTCAGTATTAGATTTGAGATTTTGTTGCTTGGCTGCTTGACTGACAGCCACCCAATGTGTATGCCCCAAATTTGCATTATTTTGTGTTGCCCCAAATGCCAGAAAAAAATCACTGAAATGCACTCTTGAAAAGGAAATCAACAGTGTATCATTTTATGAAAGGTTACATTTAAAAACCTTTTATCTCTGAACACTCAGATCATATTTAAATGGGTATGCTAAAGCAACCAAGACACACTTGATTTAACTGATCATGCTTGTAATTCTCAGAAGTACATCTGAAGGTCTGACGTATTTCATCAGCATAGGCAGAAAATCCCACTTCTGAAAGCACTGTGATAGAAGATAGGAAGTATTAGTACATACACATAATCTGCTTTCCTTTTCCAAACCAGCGGCTTTTTTTAGAAAATTCAGGGCATCAATGAATTACAGTGTTTTCTTCTTCCATTGTTGCATTGCTAATTGTTTAAGCTCATAGCATCTCGGCATTTTGAATCCTATTGAAGAACTGACCCTGCCAAGTTCAAAATCAGATTACAGGCAATTTGTGCTATGTTTAGTTTTGTATATTCAATTGATATTATTAAGCTAGGGGGGAGAAAAAAAAAGAGTCTATTTGATATTGTTGAGCTAAAAATGTACTTAAGTTGTTTACTTAGTCTTTAGAGAGTGTGTCTCCCCAGAATATAAAATGATCAGCTTGATATAAAATGATCTGCTCGTGCAGACTAGCCTTTCTATAGGTAACAGTTTAAAAATTAGGTAATCAGCAGGTCGGAAATATGAGCAGGACCAGTTGCAATTAGAAGGTACAATAACAGGAACATCTGAAGATCTCAGTCATGAGCAGCAGAGCATCACTCACAGATACAATCCCAGAAGCCATAGTTTTTTGGAGGTTTTTTAGGTTTTTTTTTTATGAGATCATCTTGTTCAGTGACAGTCATGATATAACTGTTGGTATTCAATTTCATTTCCACTGAGAAATGTCAGTATGGCCTTGTGGCATTTACTAATCCTTTCACTTACCTAATTTTTCACTCTTAAAAAAAAAAAACAAAAACTCACAACAGCTTCTTTGAAATATTTGCAAATGTTTCTGTTTGTTGTCAAATGTTGTATGATGAGATATTTGTCATGAAGGTCAGCAGACATCACTGAATTACTCTAAGGTTAAATAGATTGTTTCTACTGCCTGTAAATACATATATATATATATATATATATACACCTGCAACACATTTTGCCATTGTGTTTGCTGTAATGTGAAGCAGATGAAAGCTGTGAATCTTTGTACAAAGTTAACTTATTAAAATATGGTGCTGAAACAAAGCAAGTTATTTTACTATCCTAATAGATAAAGTCTCCTTTTCTGATCATGACTGAAAAGTAGTTGGGTTTGGCTTGGTATTTAATACAGTAAATGGCAGTGTTGCTAGATATTTTGCCAAATATACTTCTTCCTAAATGATTGGAAGAAACAATTGGTTTGTCGTGATACTGTTACAATCCTTATGGGAGTTCTGAAGAATTATTTATTATATTTTACAATTTCAGAATTGCTATACAGGTTTTTGTACTAGCCATTTTAAATGAGACTTTTTTTTCATTCACTCATTAATCTTCTTGGAGCATCAGTAGTTACTGAGATGCAACCCTTGTAGATTTAGACTTTCCACTTAAAGGTGAGTTTAACCTTGTAGAAATAAACCCCTTCCCCAGTCTTCCTATTCAGGGAGTATAACCTTAACTTTTCCTTCAACGGTTTCCTTGACGGAAGAGGGTTGGAGGAATGAAGGAGGTTTGAACATAGTTTTAACCTTCAAACCCTCTGCTTTATTTATTCTGAGTCAATGTGAGAAATAGTGGTGGAAGAAACTGACAGTCGTCCTTCTGCATTAAATCGGTGAATTTAAACAGCCACTGTGGAGTTACCAGGGCTTCATTTAGGGTGTGTGGAGTAGGAGGTTTATCTTGAATCAGAGTGAACACCCTATTGGTTGCAAGTCTAAAGCCATCTCCTTTATTTTACTACCTCTCTTTCTGAGCTTTAATGAGGCATACTAAAGCTTTCTGGAATTAACTTGGATGGTTTGGGGGAGCAGGGGGGTGGTAATCACATGAAGTATGACATTTTCCTTAAGGTGTGCTGAAATTCTGAGTTTTCCTCTATGCTGCAATATGCATCTTAGTCTGTTTTTATTACTTACCCTCAAATAACAGAGGTGCTGTGGAGATATTTCATTTTGAGGTATTTCATGTTAATTATTTAATTTGATACAATCTGCGTGTTGCTCAGTGAAAGAAAAATTGGAAAACTTTGTTGGTTAACTCTAATCTGGCAGGGTTCTAGATGTTTATTTTTGTTCTAATATGGGTCTTCAATGAATCTTTGCCATGTCTTTCCTTGGTACCTGGTTTTATTCCCTTTTTTTATATACTGTATTTTAATATCTTTATGTTCCTTGATGAAAAACGAATTCTACAAATGCTGCATAACTGATCATGAGATAGTCCATTCTTTTATGAAAAAAAATGTGATACAAGCCAACAGAGAGATACTAGTAAATCATTGTTGATTTGCTGCAAGACGTGATCAGCCTCATAGACTATGAACTGTCTTAAGGGCATAAAGAAGGGATGATGGTAAGTAGCAATGTATTTAGCAGATCATAGGTCAGTCAGGTTCTTTAAGGACTTGTGTGAAGTCCTCTTTTATTATAATAGCTTCAGGAAGAGTGTGTAACAAAAGTCAAACACTCTATCAGTTGAATTCTGGGATAACAAATCAGTAAATAATTCAAACACAGGAGATAGAAGTCCTAAAGGGCTCTGGGAGAGTAATCAGGAATCAGGTAACATTTGAAAAACTGTGTGATACTATACTTGAGAAAAACAGTAGTAGACATGTGCATTCATTTGTTGGTAAGAGAAACTGTCCACTACCTTCTCTTCTATATGCTAAAAAACCCAAGAAGCAAACACATTTGGAAATGCAGTATAAATCATATGTTCACAGTACCTCATAGAAGAAAATTAAGTTGAATTTTACTAAGGATTTGTTCTTCTTTTTAAAATTTTCTTTCCTCGTGAAACATCATACAGTTTTTCATAAAATCTTCAATCTGTGAATTAAATCAAGATTTTGTGCTTATATGCCCTTGGTTTTGTCCATTAGAAGCATTTTGCAGAATTTTTCTTCCCAGATGGTGAATTTACCCAGTTCATCTGGATTTTCAGAGTCAGTTGACACTCATTTTTTGTTACCTTAGTGGTTTTCTTCTCATTCCTTCTTGTCTTCCCCTTCATTCAGATGTATACAGAACTGAATCATCAACAAAGTGTCTTACTGCGACTGAACACACAACACTTTTTTTAAAGAGCTTTCCACTTCCTTTATTATCGTATTTTCCTTTAGGTTTTTTTATATTTGGTTTATATTTCTTAACACAAATGAAAATTGTCCATGATATTCCAGGTGATAATTATAGGAATATACAGGTATAATCATTACTTAGACTGAACTTGAAAATCACCTAATAATTTGTCATGTTTTAATGCATAATGTTCATTTCTCTTACAACTATTTCATATCAGTAAAAGAAATGACAAATCCCTTTGGAAAATGATCCTTTGAATTTTAACCGCTCTGGACTAAGGTACAGTTTTCATAAGCTAATATTTTAAAATACAAGAACTATATAAAATTAGAGATAAAAATAGTGTTATTAAAAGCAGACGATTCATTTTCTTTCTGACAGTGTATTTCTAGCTAAAAGATCTTCATTTCATTTTGAGAATGAAAGCCCTGATGTGAGGGGATGCAAGACTATACTGTTTTCTTTCATATTTGGCACGTATCCTGTAAATCTTGTGAACAGGAGTGTACAAACAATCTGTAGGTTCCGTTATAGTACGAATAGAGGAGGAGACTGGAAAATGTTACAAGTGGGGAGGTGTAGTGATACACACCACGTAGCTGTGTGGCAGTTAAAAACTTCAGGTAGGTTATTTTTCTAATTTCTTGTTATTGAAAACCATATATTCTGCAAATTATATAGTACAAACTTTTGCAGGCTATCTGTGTAAATCCAAACATTTGATTACAGGTTTATGTTGGATTTTTTATTTAATCCTTGAGATTATGTAGATTTACCACATGAGGGAGCTCCATTCTATTCTGCACCTTGAAGACTGCATCTAGAATTGTACTTCAAAGCTAGTATTGAATAACACTGAGAGAGGATTTTATACAAGAAAAGACAAAAAAATGAAAAGGTTGTTGAAATGTATTTGTAGAGTATACGTTGGCTAACTAGTGGGAGAAAAATTTTTGATAGTAATCTACACAGGCCCGTGAAAAATTATATAGGAGGATAAGCCTGCTTGTTTAGGAGAGTCTAAAGAATAAAATTCTGTGAACAAAAATCTGCTTAAATACATGGAAATCTAAAGGCTTCTTGATTGTGAATAATTGCCTGAGGGAAACTGTGCTTTCATCCTTAAATTTGTACTGAATCGAGTTGTCCATATCACTGAAAGACGTTGTTGTAAGGGATTATGTACTACTAGAATGTAATTCATTACAGATCCATTTTTTAATTACTGTATGCTTATTTTAAAATCTGAAATTAAAGGCAGAGTGCACTCTACAAATCCCTAGAGCTGCAGCATTAGATATCAAAATCAAACTGTCATGATGCATTGCTTCATCAAAACTGTTGCTGTTGATGGAGCTGCTTTTTGCCCTCTACCATTCTCTGCTCCCTCAAAAGAAAATGACAGAAGAAAAACCCCACAAAAAGCAGCCAGCTTTTTGGAGGGGAAGTTTAAACATCTCCATTTCAATAAATTTATTCTATGCTTTTTTATCAGGTCATGTAAATCATTCCTTTTCCTTCTTGATTCTGAACATCTGGGCTCTTGAAACATATGATCTGAACTTTTTCAGATTTCTAAAAACAAGAAAATGAGGACATCTGACATTGCTGCATTAAAGGAAACCTAGAAATATAAGGAGTCACTTCTCTTTTCCTTCCCTATGTTCCACCAAAAAACTTCTAGGTGAAGCAACCATCAGATCTAGTGATTTAAGGTTGTTAAACCAGGGTGTAACTGACAGCTCAAACATACCTCTCTTAATTAAATCCAGGTGAAGTGAGGAAAAACTGCATGATCAAAGAGAAAGTGAATGTGGTTGCAGTTTCTCTGAAAGATTTAGGGCACACAAAGCTGTAATTATCGTTTAATGCATCTCATTGTGTGTTCCAAAGGTAATATAACACTCCTAGGAGTGGCGACCTTACGGTGGCTTTGCTGAAATAGGTATCAACAACTATATTTCTTATTTGATTATTTTTTTACTCTTGTTAGGTTGTTTGTCAATGCTTTATTTGAAACAGTCACTTTTAATTCATTTGAATATAATATGCAAAACTGATTTTGCAGAATTATTTTGTTTGTACTATCTGTATTTCAGTTGTTTTCTTTCTTTTTTTTCTTCATCTGAACATATCTTTATCTAATTGTTCTCCAGAGAAGGTATGCTAGAAATCCATTACTCTTGCAACGTTTTCTGTCTGATATGTTCTCGACTATCATGTCTTCTGTGTTGCTTTTAATTAATACATGAAAAGTGATTATAATTAATTGTTTGTCACCAGAAAAAAAAAAAAGAGATCTGAGTCTGAAAAAGCTACAAATACAGCTCTTCTTATTGTTTCAATTTTTATTTTTTAAACCAAAATACCAAAATGAGAATTGAGTTAAGTTGTAGATGATTTCTGTTCTAAAAGGTGCTGGAAAAGTAATAGGGCATGACAACTTTTCAGACTTATTAATATGGGATTCCGGGGAAAGAATGTGACCCATGACTTTGAAGGACATGAGCAAAGATCTATGAATTGTGCAAGTATAGGAAAATAACCTGTAAAGCATTGCTGAGCTGGAATAATAAACTGGAGAATTCTTTACATTTCCTCTGTAACTTCATAAGGCTCTTTTTGCCTTTCTTCTGTCCTGTCATCTAGTATCCATTGTTCCAACACTCCCATCAATTATCCCCTCATCACATTGAAGTACATGCTGTAGATCTAGAAGGACTTAAGAACTGTGTGGGCGTATGTAACCAATATATGCTGGATGTGAAGTTATAGCTACAATTGTATATATTTCAGTCTTCATCTGGTATAATCTTCTATTTCCTCATTTGTAACAGCTCTCACAACTTCCATTTCAGAACAAATTAAGCCGAATAGCCCATCTCTTTTATTCATGAATAGCATTTTGCCATTCTCTTGAAAGGATGTTTTTCACCTGTCAGGCAGTGTCAGTAAATTCAATACCTATCAGCATGTTTTTCCAAAAGCAGTTTGAATGTTCTGGTGACTTCATCAGTGGAAATAAAGCTTTGTTTTTCTCAGGATGAAAGGTTTGTTCTGCTTTCAGGAGTTCTAGAGCTTTTAGAAATTGTTTTGATCTTTTCTGTATTCTGTTAAACATAGGAGTTTGGACTTCAAGGATTCTTTCCCTGTAACAACAATAGAAAAAAAATAAACGTTAACTTCTGAGGTCATCACCTGTTTTTTCTCTGAATAATTAAAAAAAAAAAAAAAAGAAAAAGAAGTGTTTTAGGTTAATACTTTGCTCTAATTTTGGAGTTTTTCCATTTTTTAAGAAGTATTTTTATTTAAGTTAGATAAGATCTTCCCTTCTCTCTAGCCTGTGGCTTTATAAATACTGCCTTTTATGTGGTCTGTTTGAGGACCCAAGTACTCTTATTTACTTCTAAAGTTTTCTTCTAAATGCTACCACAAGAAATTCCTCAATTGACATCATAAGTCTTTGATCAGACTTTTCCAATATAAACCAGTTGCGGAGCTTTGTTCCTTGAACTGAATATTTTATAAAACAGGACTTTGTTTATCAGTTTTTGTCTAGAGAGTTCCCGTGGGACTTTTGGAGAAATGAGCACTGATCTTTGCATCCCGATTAACAGTAGTATAAATAAAAAGGCAGTATTGAAATTATGTTGACATAAGCTTTCTCTAGTGCATAGTAAAGTGCTGTGTGCAGAATCAATGGAGATAGTCTTTTCATTATCGAGAAGTTTGAATGCATGAAAATGAGGACTCGCTTTGATTACTTAGAGCTAGGAGTAAGTAAACACCAACAGATTTTTCTGGTGTTTATCACAATGAAAGTTTTATGGCCATTTAGGGACCAGTCAGAAAGCCTCATCTTAAGTTAACTTGCTCTTAAGCATGATTCCGCATTTAGGGAGAAGGAGCAAGTCACAGCTAGCATAGTTATCAGATGCTATCATCTTGCTGTGCTTCAGTTCCATGTATCCAAACACTGAAATAGTGTGTTTACACAGTGGATGCAGTCGTATTAAATAATTCTCATAGCTAATTACTTCTTTGGGTACTAAGGTAATGAAGGCCAGGGAGAGGAATAGACCTCTGCTGTATGATAGCTCAGAAGCAACTGTTCTTTTGTAGGGATTTTTCTGGGTTATTCTGTCAAATGCCAGATAATGAGATAATGAGAAAAATTCTCACAGTGAGCTTTTTATGGATATTTTATTAGCGAATCTTTTAAGGTCTTGAGAAGTACATGATTTTGTGTAAACATATAAAATGGTGTTTCTTCTTACGGGTCTTTGTTTCTTTGGGTTTTCATTTGGGTAGATGAAGTGTATTGTAATTAATATTTCTGCCATTTTTTAATTATGTGTTTTTCACGAGCTTTCAACAGGAAGAAAAGATTAGGTATATAATTGTGATTCATAATTATCTGTGTATGCTCCAGAAGTCTTGGCTTTGTGTAGTCACAGAGATACATTATGTATGTAGTGTGAATGATAAAATTGTTAGCATCTGTTTACATACTGATAGCAGGTGAAAATAAAGCTATCAGTGTAAATGACTTACTGTTATTAAAGCTGAATTTCTGTCTTCAGCTAATAAGTTCTGTTTGTGTTTCTCCAGTTTAATTCAAACAATGCTCTATTATGGATGAGCTTGGAGATTAGAAACTAAGAGCACTGGTACATACTTCATTAAAGATGATGAAAATATTGAATCAAACTTTCTCTTCTTGCTGTAGAAAACTTTTTCTTTTAGTCTAGTTTGGAAGTTCCTTGATCCAAAATCCTGGTCTGAACTGGTATACAAGAGTTTTGAAATCACAGAATGGAGTTTGTATGGTTGAATCCCTTAGTGGTAGCTGTTTGGAAATCATTACAAAAATATTTGTGTTCTTTTAATAGTATTTTTAGTAGTATTGTACCTGTGGAGGGGTGGGGGGGAAAACGTGTGTTGCTGTATGAATTCTAGATTTGCAAGAAGTCTGCTTGTGGTTTTAATTCAGGTGATCATGGCAAGGGATTACGTTATTTTCAGAAGTGAGTTTGAAGCATGGATTTGGTTCTTTTTTGTAAAGTCAATGAGTTGGATTAAGTGCTGATAGGAAGTTAAATGCAGTGCAGATAAAAGGAATTATTTGGTCCTCATACTTGCTTTAGCTGAATTGTGTCTTGTGAAATTCTGAGAATAATCCATTTTATTGAAAACCATATTTAAATAATAAAGACGGTTTGATTTCTTGGAATAATGCACCATTCAGCAAGGTAACTTTAAAGCTGGATGTCTATAGCTCATAACGAGAATTCTGACAACTGGTTTGTTATTAATATTTTCTGTTTCTTTTCAGCAGTTCTGATTATCTCTTTTAACTTTGGCATTCTTGGAGTGGGAAGAGCTATATTTAGGTAAAGTGTTATGAGTAAACCATATTTGTGAATTTGGGATTTTTTTTTTTTAATGAAGTTGCAATATGTATCTAGTTTACAGGGAAAGAAGCTATTTGAGATGTAACATTTTGAAGTTGAAATTATGGATAGTCAGAGCAACCAAGTCTTGTTCATTAATATTTCCCAGAATCACAGAATGGTTGAGGTTGGAAGGGACCTCTGGAGGTCATCTTGTCCAATGCTCCTGCTCAAGTTGGACCATCTAGAGCAGGCTTACAGAACCATGTCCAAATGGCTTTTGAGTGTCTCCAGAATTCCATAAACGCTCTCCACAACCTGTTCTGCTGCTCAGTCGGCCATTTAAACTCAGCTTGGCTGTAACTCAGCACTTGATTCAGAGTCAGAAATACAGAAGGCCAAATATGCACTAGGTTGTGAATTTCCATTGAAGTACCTTTAGGTCTAAATGCAGACTCCTCTGAGGAGGCAGAGTCTTGTAATTGTTTTCTGATTTCTTGCCTGCTCTACTGTGCACTTGATTTCCTTTTGTTGCTAATTTCTTACTGCTGAGGGTGTCAAGTGCCAGCTATGAATACGGTTAATTTGCAAGTAGATCTGGTGATCCACACATTGATATTTAGTAAAATACAACATTTATGATGAATCGTGTCACAAATGTTTTTTAATCCCACTCTTGTATGTAGATATATTATCTAATATATCACAAAGGCATCCAAACAAAAATCAGCTGTTGTGTGATTATTTAGATAATTCTTTCTGCCTAATTAATTCTCCCCCAACTATATCATTTCAGGCTCCAACAATTTTACATTCAAGCTTTTTGAACAGGCAGCTTTTCAGCACATTTATTAATTTACCCCACAGTGTCTGCAGTAGCATGCTGTGGATTGAGCTGACTGATAATTAGTTAATGGAAGTAAAACTTAACTTCTGTTTCTTCAAAGTAGAATACACAGTAAAGATAATAGACTGGGGTTTTTTGCTGATAAAATGGATATTCTCTGTGTTGGATTAATAACAAAGTTGTAATTTTATCAAAACTTCACTTACTGGTGTGTTAGGTGTTCTAGATATTCCAGATCTGTCTGGCCCTTTAAAGAGTTGTAGTGTGTACATGTGTCCCCATAATATTCAAGTAGCATTATGATATGTGGCTGCCTTCCCTTCTGCTTCAAGTGCAGGACATAAATTCCATAGTTCTGCTCAGGACAGGAGTAAAAGGTTCAAAACCATAATTGGTCATGGCAATTTTAATAAGCCAGTTTTAATTAAACCGCACTATTTGAGACACAGAATATTCTGATGGAAATTGTCAATTTTCGGAACAGTTAAATGACTACTCAGGAGTTTGGAAGAGCTAACAAAATAATAAAATATTTGAAATTGAAAATTTAATAAAGCGTGAAAGACTACACATTGACATATATTTTTCAGTCTTGCAATATTTAGGATTATGAAGGTGTGGAGCTTTATCACTGTGTAATAATATGGTTCATGGACATTTTGCAGTCTTCAATTTAAAGCTAACAAACAAAACACTGCATATTTTTTCACAAATGCATTTTAATAAAAGAAGTTAGTTACATTGGAAATAGAAAACAGGTTACCAGTTTTCTTATTGTAAATTATAAAAGATGATTTATCATCATAACTATGACTATAATTTTTATCTAAACCCAGCATGTCTTCTAAAATCTAAATGTAGAATCAAGCTGTTAAAAATGCACCTAAAATTACTAGTGTGGACAAATTTCAAAGAAATTATATGGAGATTTATAATGATCACATGTTTCTGTTGCTTTTAATGATGCTGTGCTGTCTTTTTGGAACAGTTTCTGTCTCTAGTGAGTATTAAGAACAGTGTGTATACCAGACGTTGATACAATCAATGAAACTGAAGCTAACTGCAAAAGAAGTAAAATGGATATTTAAATAAAGTTTAGGTGGCTTTGTTTTTCAGCAAACCTCCTTGAAAATCCTTGATTTATTTTTTACATCTTCACTATAGTGCAAATTTATATATATTAAGTTAAATACATTGATTCTTTCCCTTTAGTAGGTTGAGTATATTTATAAAAGAGAACATCTTCCATCTCTAGTCCCAGTTGGCCTTTATTTTCTTTTGTTCTTGTGTTTTTGCTCTCTAGTAGGAGTTAATCCATCTGTAGCATAATGCCAGCTGCCTCTTCTTAAATGAGTTTTTTTGTGTCAGCATAAACTTTTGAGAATCAAGCATTAGATGAAAAACTCCCCAAATGGGATGTTGCTTTCACATGTTTTCAGCTTCCTGTAACCAGTAGCTGGGAAGACATGTCAAAAAGAACATCTATTCAGTCTTTGAAATGCTTTTGGAAAGTGTTAAGAAGTTTCTGACAGGTGTCTGTTTTCGCTTGCAGTGCATTCTTTCTTCTTCTGGAGATATCAAAGTCCTCAGCTCTGGTCTTTTTGTTTTACTGTTTCAGACTTGTGGTGAACATCTCTTAAATTCCACATTTATACTGACTATATACTGACCCGTGGAGATGGGCCTCCTTAACTGCTCGAACATCAGCTCATTTCTTATAATTATAGTAAAATTACCAAAATGTAAATTACCAAAATGTTCTTTCTGCTCTGGCGTATTTATTGCTGATGAGTGCCAAGCTGTCAGTGTTGGCTTTCATTTTCTTTGTAAATGGTGACAGTAATAGGTGTTACCTTCAGGCAAGTGAGTTTCTTGTGTGTGCAGGTATTTTATTGACTCTTTTCCAAGTTATTGATATATTGATATGAATTTCATAGCAGTTGTTATGGTGGAAGTGATGACTTTCCCTCCAACTGATATAAAGGCTTTTTTTCTCATCTGTTTGCATGGAAGAAACCAGTAGAAAGCATGGAAGTACCGTGGTAGTGATC
The DNA here is from genome assembly GCA_033439905.1 of Ceryle rudis. Lineage (NCBI taxonomy): Eukaryota > Metazoa > Chordata > Aves > Coraciiformes > Cerylidae > Ceryle > Ceryle rudis. Next base: position 89,159 of record JAAGNO010030384.1, read on the forward strand.
CTAATATGGACAGAAAGAATTTAATTCTGCTATTGATGGTAATTAGTGATTCTTTTTCTCTGACATAATGCGGTAGCATTGTGTCATGATAACATTTGTATCCATTGCTTGCTTAATTAAGTGAATTAATTTAGGCATTACACTGAAATGCCAGCAAACTGTAGTCATCTGGTCAGATTTTGAAGTGTAGAAAATCATTGATTTGCTTACACAAAAAATATTTTCAGTTGTTACAGCTGGCTTCATACAGCTGTACTAATATTTATGTGTATTCTGATACTAACACTCCACTTAATATTCTCACTGCAGCAATTCTTTTTCATCTGGGTATCTAAACAATTTTTTTTTCCCTTCCTACTGGTGGTCATTGTCAAGCAAACCACAGAACTGGATGAAAATGCAAGTTGACAGCTGTAATGCAAACACATAAACAAAATCCCTTTTTAAAAGGGGGGAGGGGGATAAGGAAAGAAAAAAAGGTGTGAAGGTTTCCCAGCCTCTCTTTGAACAGTAAGAAGAGACAAGAAAAACTACAATTAGTACTGAAATTTGACAACAAAAGTTAATAAAGCTATCAGGATAATGGAAGTCAGTGGTTTACATATAACTGTATTGTTGTAATTTAAAAGATGTTTTCTTTTGTTATTTGTTTGCATTTTAATTTTCTTTAGAGTTCTTTAGAGACATAGTGTACAGAGGATTTTACTGGATTGCATGGTGAATCATATACTGTTAACTTTTGGGTACCCATTACTGAACAGGCAGTTATTTATTAATCTCAAGGTGATATGTTCAACCCAATGAAATAGTATAGCATTTTTAGAAGACATCTGTAAATTCTAAACTGAAATAACACTTCAAGAATTCATACTTGACACTTAGAGAATCTCAGAGTAGTTTTATGTAGTTACCTTCCGCAGTAATGTTAAAATGAAAAAAGGAAATGGATTAAAGGGCATGAAGTTTCCTTTACCTAGTAACCACTAAAATAAGTGTTTTAAGACTTCACTAAGGTTTTTATGTACAAGGTTGCCTAGATGGTGATTAGATATGGCTCTGTTGTCATTACAGTGGTGTATTTTCTGATCTTAGTAAAGCAATAACTCTCCATATATTCAGATTTACAAACACATTTTTCTTGGTTTATGTGGAACTTGAGAATACAGGTATGGTACTTGCTGTGCTTTAACCCCAGCTGACAATGAGCACCACACAGCCACTTGCTCACTCACCCCCCCCGGGGATGGGAGAAAGAATCGAGGTGAGGAAGTTAAACTCATGGTTTAAAGTAAGACACTTTAACAGGACAGAAAAGGAAGGGAAAATAGTAACAATAGAATACACAAAGCAATTGGTGCATAATACATTTGCTCAACACCCACTGACGAGTTCCCAGCCAGTTCCTGAGCTGTGATGTCCTTGGCCATCTGCTTCCAGTTTATATACTGGGCGTAACATCATATGGTCCGGAATATCCCTTTGGCTTGTTTGGGTGAGCTATCTTTGCTGTGTCCCCTCACAGCTTCTTGTGCACCCCCAGCCTCTGCTGGCAGGGCAGTATAAGAAGCTGAAAAGTCCTTGACTTACTATAAACACTGCTCAGCAGCAAATAATACATCTGTGTGTTATCCAAGTGATTCTCACCTAAATCCAAAACACAGCACTGTAGCAGCTACTAGGAAGAGTATTAACCTTATCTAGCTGAAAGCAGGACAGTACTGAAGGTGGGAAAATGTTTCCAAGTTTTGTTCTTGAGGGTTTTTTTTCTTTTTTCTTTTTTTTTTTTTAATTTTTCAAATAATAGTATTTACAGTAAAGTCGTGGCTTAGGATTTTC
>JAAGNO010030384.1:91094-102656 GCA_033439905.1 Ceryle rudis
TTTTTGCTTTTTTTTGTTTTAATTTTTCAAATTATATTATTTACAGACAAGTCGTGGCTTAGGATTCTCTTACGTTTATCAAAGAAGCTAAAAAAATCCAACTTGTATATGTGGAAAAACAAGTTGGTGAATAAAGTAATTTCTCTTAATTGAACAATTATCTTTACACTTGATAGTTCTGTGGGTTTTGTTTTGCTTCAGAACAGTACGAATGAAAGCTTGCTTACAGTTTAACTGAGCGCTCATTAAAGCTCCAATCTACATTAATGAAAACTGTTGTAATAAAGTATTTCTATTCTGAAAAGGTTTGATAGCTTAGATTTTTTTTTTAATGTTTTTTCATGAAATAGTGTGGCAAGTATGACACTGCTTCTCTGGAGTAATTGTATTGACTAAGTCTTAGAAATGACTTGAATTAGTATGTTACAAGGTGGTGTTTCAAGGTACCAATATTTTTATATGTATGAAGATTGTAGGAGGCATATAGATTGTGACAAAGTAACTTTGTTAATATGACACGGTATATGACTGGAAACTGTTGTCTCTACAGCACTGTCTTATTTTCTTCTAAATTAAGTATAGTTAAAATCCTCTATTCTCTCTTTGCTCATGATACTCATCCATCTTGCTGACATTCTTTTGTCTTATAGCCATCTGTTAATGGTATTTCTTATTTGCAATTTGATACTTATTAGATAAAAAATAATATGTGGAAATTACAGTATATGTTTCTACAGTGTGACTTTAAAATACCTTCTAGTTTCAGTAGCAGTATTGGTTTTTCCCTTTTTAGAGCTTACTGTTGTTATTTCTCATGTTCTCCTGAATGGAGAATTTGACTTTTGAAAGCTTTGTCTCAAAGAATTAATTTCAAATCTGCAATGTTTGAAGTTTTTTGCTTTCAGATTTTTCAGTGCTGTATAGTATATTAATTTGGTTTAATATTATATGAGATTGTTTTTTAAAAAAACGAACCAAAGATAAAATTTGTATAATTATATATCCTTGTATTTCTTTTTCTTAGTATTTTTTTCAAGACAGTAGTCTGCTGACTCTTACGGCAATTCATGGTTTTTCTAAAATTTTTAGTCTGTGCTCAATAATTCAGTAATGTGCCATTATTGCCTATTTAATGCATTCTTGCCATTAAACTTTCATTTCCTTTTGTACAGTTAAATGTCATCGAGGTCTGAACTGTACCAAGTTTGTCTTGTATTTAGATGAGAGATTCAACTTTCCAAGCTTAAAATTCTAACCAAGCAGGTTAAATTTATTTCAATACATAGAAAATATAGGTATTACTATTGTGTGTGCACTGGCATGAAACTCTATTAAGTAAAAATTACTCTTTCAAAATCTTGATATTTCTCTATTAAGTTCCATGACGTCGTGGGTTTCTACTTTTTACCACTCTAAATGAATGTTACACGCTAACAGAAGCATACAGATTATACTGATGAGGCTTTAACAAAGAAGAAAGGATTACTTAAAAGCTAAGTTTCTTAGGATGAAAATTTATATTACATAGTTTTTGATCATACTTTTAAGAACAAATTTTAAATTACTATTTACATACCTCTGCATTAGTTAGAGCAGAAAAATCCAGGTGAAGTATTAGGCCTCTTTCCAGTGGAAGCTCCTTTGTTGCGCTTGCACATAGCTCATGAAATGACAGTTTTTTAATTATCCAAATTCTACATAAATGTTATGAATAGAATATCCACCTGAGTTCCCTTTCTTCATTCTGCAAGTTTTTGACTATTCTCTGAAGGATCATTTTTGGGTGTAGTCTAATCTCAAAAATAAATGGTGTATATGATTTCTCTGTATGTTTCTTTCCCCTAATTAGTTTCCAGGTTGTTCTTTTGCAGAGAGATAGACATCTCAAAAATATTAATTAGAAATGTGATACTAGACAAAGTCTCAAATTAGAGCTTGAAGTCTGGGGAAAGGTTGAAGCTTGTGCATTAAGAATCAGAATCCACATGGAAGAGAGTCGTTACAAGTAAAAGCCGCAGGGAGCCAGGCTACATGATTTTTGTAGTTTGGGGAATAACTTGTGTCTTTTGTTCTTGGGTTTTGATATGTACAGCACAACACTTTCATCAGCTACAATTCAGTATCAGCAGAACTAGTTTAATCGTGTACTAGCTTGTTCGGGTTTTTTTTTTTACAATGATTTGTGACTTCATATCTTTGGATATAAAAAAACCCAAACCACAGAAGAAAACAGTAGACTGAAACTTACTTGCTTCAAGCCAAACTAATAGTTCCCTTAGTAGTTTGCACCTTTCCTGTATTTGCAACTGAATTATTCTGAAAATACTGTTTTCATATGGGGGGGTGGGGGGGGAGAGGAACCAAACAAAAAGCAACACATTTTTCTATTTAAAAGGATTATGACAAACTTTTAATGATGACTGTTGGGATGGAAGTAAATCTCTCTTTAATTTATAGACTTCTGCACTCCCTAATGGAAATAAAGAATACTTTTGTTGTTCTGTGGTGTTTTTCTTACTAATATTTTTTCAAAGCTGTTTGTCAGTTAACTGGGGCAAGTGGGTGGATTTTTATAAGTTCTGTGAAATTACATAGTTGAGAGCACACTTCTAATAAGTGTACCTTGTACAGGGATCCTGAGGCATGAGCTCAACTATGTGGCTAGGCATTAAAGAATCCACAAAGATGACATCTGCAATAAAAGGCAAAGAAAATTAGACACCATACTATCTAATTTTGTCGGTCTTAGCTATGCACAGTGCAATTTTTACATAGGAAATATAAGTACCTAGTATGGGGGACGTGACATCACTTGAGAAGAGTGGGACATCGTAGTCAGATTCTCACAGCAAACCAATTTCCAGTACGTGTTTTACAAAATTATTTATTACAACAGGAAGTGTCCAAGATGCCGGGAGATTTTATAAAGTCATTTGTATAGCCTATTAATGGCAAATCTTCACCATGGAAAGGATCATTTAAGGGAAAAATGTGCCACCACCTTATGTTGGTAAAATTGTGCAGAAATATAAACATTAATACCTAAAAATGTCATATTTAAAAGCAGAACAGCACTAACAGGTTTTCCAGTTTTAACATCTGTACTCAGTTTTTGTTACTTTTTTAATGTTAGATTTTATTATGTTTGAATCATTTTCCTTAACAAAACCTTACAGCTTTGCTGAGAGCGCCCGAGAGCAATATGAAAAACTGTCCAACATGCACAACAACATGATTAAACTGTATGAAAATTTGGGAGAATATTTTGCCTTTGATCCCAAAGCAATAAGCATAGAAGAATTCTTTGGTGATCTGAGCAACTTCAGAACTCTATTTCTGGTGAGTAATGTCTGCAAAATACTGTACATATTCTTCTATCATCTTTCTCCCAATTTTAATTCTTTCCTATTCTCTCTATTTCTCATTTTATAGTTAACTTTATGTTTTGTTCTGTGGCAGGAAGTTGGATGAATGTTCCCAGAATTATTTAGTTTTTTGTCACTGTTAGCTATCATCCTCTGGTTTATAACTTGCCAACTTAGCTGTCAGTGAGGTTGAGACATATGGAAAATTAGAAAACCTTTTTCTAATTTCTAACTTGGTTGACACACAGCAAACAGGTGTGATAATGGGAATCATGTTAAAATCAAGACCTGAATGGACATGTCTCCATTCTTGTGTTAGAATCTGGCTGATGCCTTAGTGATGCTATGATGCTGAGGCTTTCAATATGAGCTCTGCATTACTGACAGAATTAATGAAGTTCACTTAGATGCTTGTATTAGTTTCCATTCATCTAGTGTGGTTGATGTCAGGGTATGGAGGTTTTTTTATGAAGGAATCTAAGAATTTCATCTGAGCTATTTTTTTTAATGGGTTTAAAGTCATCTTTCCTACTGACTGTCTGGGAGCCATAATTAGCTGCACCATAGGAAGTGCACAGGGAAAACAGATGCCTAGTATGTCACATTGTGTCCCTAGAGAATATTAACATCACTTGGAAATACCACCATTTACCATACAGCTGTGGATCACTGATCTGTCTATTGCCAGTTGCTGGCTTAATCTATCATGAAATCATAAGGACTTTCAGTGTGATGATGAATAACTACTTTAAAACATCATTTACATGCAGCTTTTACTTTATTGGAAAACTTTTACTACCATATGTTTAACTATTAATTTTAAGTTGGGTGAAATGTTGTTGGTTTTTTTTTTTCCCATAAGTAACTCACCAGTGCTTTTATAAATAGTTACGCAGTGCATCCACATGAAGACTTGTGAAGAACAGGAATAGGTGTCTTGAGATATTTCAGTGCATTTACTTTTTCATAAACGCAATGTTTACATTTGCAATGAATTTGGAAATCTAGTCTATTGTAACTACTTGAAACAGACTATAGACTTAGTAATGTCTAAAAATTGTGATGAAAATCTGTCCTCAAGTATTCAAGCTGCTATGAAGGTGATAGGAGCTAGAGGGAAAATGTTTTCTAGAAGGTGTATTATAAGGAAAATACTTCCAATTGCTTTTATTTTCTTTCCTTTTGACTTCCTAAAGATCTGGCTGATGGCCTGTTGCTCTTCAGCGGTTATAATTGAACTTCCAGGGAGAATATTTATAAGACACATATAAAAAAGCAGATTATGTAGCTTAAGGAGACACTTTCTTTTCCATATCATCATTTGTGTTTTAGTCAGTTCACTTGTTCAGTCATCTACAGTAGTAGGAGGAGTAATTCTACTCAGGTCTTTTGAGACTTTTTTTTTACTTACTTTATCCACTAGAGCAGAACCTTGTATACTTCAGTGGCATAAAGATACTTGTTTACGAATTTAATTTTTTTCCAGACACTTGAGGAAGGCCTGGGCAAGCTTTAAAAGTTCACGGTGCAGTAATTTTTTTTTTTTTCTATAAGGAAAAAAAAGTGCTAAGAAGAATCATGATTTTCTGCAACATTCTGATGTTTATGAGACATTTCCCAAAAGGAAAAAGGCACTGAAACTCATTCAATCTGTGAAATCTACTGTTAAGAAGTTGTAACTACTGATAAGAATTTGGGATCAATTAGGAAAGACTGAGGATATACAGCAACTCCAGATATTCCCTAGAGCATGCATATGTATTAATGTCATCCAGCTCAGACTATTGTAATGCCTGCGTGCTTTCTCTGAGTGGTCCCACTAACTTATTTTAGTATTTTGGTAATTTACTGAAGTATAATTCAAGATATATTTGAAATATTGATGACTTGTTTCTTCCTGTTTGTCAGTCTCCTATGTTATTGCTAATGCCTGCCTATTGATAAAGCTTCTTTCTTCTGCTACTCGCAGTTTTAACTTAGAAGTTCAGAAGTTCTTCAGATGGCTGCTTCTGCTTTTGTTACTAACATTTCTGGTGTGAACATTTATGACGAGATGAAACATAGAATCGTAAGGTAATTTAGGTTGGAGGGAGACACTAAGGGAGTAATTCTGTTTGACATCCTGCTCAAAGCAGGGCTAGCGTAGAAGTTAGTTCAAGCTGTGTGGGACCTTGTCCAACTGAATTTTGAGTATTTCTATGAATGGAGATGCCATGACTGTGGGAGACTGTCTTGAAGGCTTTGCCAAACCCAAAGTAAACAAAATCCTTTGCCTTTTCCTCATCCACAGAGCCAGTCACCTCATTAGAGAAGGCAGTCAGGCTGGTCAGGCGCAATTTACCCTTGTGGTTGTTTCCAGTCAGCTTCTCGTCCATTGTGTACCTGGAAATGCCTTCCAGAAGGAATTCCACTGTGATCTTCCTGGAAACAGAAGTGATGGCTGCACTAGTGCATAGTTTAGCAAGCTTTCCTCACTCTTTTGAAGGTGAACATATTATTTGCCTTTTCCAGGTCCTAGAGATGTCTCTTGCATCCCACAACTTTTTGATTAAATAGAGCCCTTGCAATGCCGTCAGCGAGTTGCCTGAACTGCCTGTGGGACAGTGATTGCAAAGGTGGAGACAAAGGCAGCTTGGAGTACCTCAGCGTCGTGTTTGATGTTAAGTTCCTTGCTCCACTCAGCTGCAGACCTACATTTTCCTTCATCTTCCTTTGTCTGTCCTTGTAGCTATAAAAGCCTTTCTCTTCGCTTTTGCAGTGCCTTGCCAGTTTTATTTCCATCTGAGATTTGAGTTATGGGCAGTATTCCTTTTGTACACTACAGCCATCCTTCCAGTCTTCTGTGTTTCTGTTTTGTGGCGGAGTTCTGTGAGGAGTTCCCCGTTCAGCCAGGCTGGCCCCTGCCCCACTGCCTTAGCCTCCTGCATGGCAGGGTGGGTGATTCTTACGCTTTGAGGTGGCTTCCCTTGAAGGTCTGTTACAAACAATGAATGCTTTACAGATACATCATCTTTTAATTGGAACTGCAGTGTATATAGTTTGAGATAATTGGCCTTTGAGAGCACTTTGAATTCAACATAGCCCTTCAGAAAATGTTTACTTGCCTTCTATAACCTTTGCACAACAGCTATTACTTGTATTTCCCTTTGCTTAACCTGTCATTCTGGGTATGATTCCGCTATGTAAAAGCAAGAGACTGACTAAATAGCTTCACTGTAATGACAATTTTTCTTTTTTCATTTGCAGCTGAAGGTAATATGTTATAGAATCATGCAAGTCAGCTAGTGTATTTGAAAAAGATGGAATATATATGAATGTTTTTAAAGATGAATCTAAAAATTAAATCAAAAGTATATTCTGAATGGCACATCCCCAGGCCACATAACACAGGTCACACATAAATTTTCTCTGTGAGTTTATGTGTGTGTATGTATACACATATATATAGAAAAGTACATTTGGAGCTTGATGTATGTTTGTGTTATGGTCATATTGAGCTGTTTTAATGTTAAGAAAACAGAAAGACTTTTGGTGATCATCAGAGGAAGTGCCATATATCAAATGGAAAATAATGCCTGGTTTATTACTTGAAATAAAAATGTGCATGCATCATCTATTCTAGTTGCTTGCCTTTTGCAAGTTGGATGGAAGCAGTATTTAATAAATGCACCCCCACATGGTCTAAGCATTCAGAAGTTGTTAGGCTGAATGACAAGATGTAGTGTGTATGAGAAAAACATTTTCTGGAACAGTCAGTGTTGGTTTTTCATCCTTCATTCTTCTGATCAAAATGTATCAGCAATACAGTGATATTCCTTTGGGTCCAGTAGTTTCTCTTAAGTTATTTTCCAACAAAATTTTCCATATAAATAAGCTGTTATTCTGTTCTCCCTAAACAACAGGAGGAAAGGAAATTATAAGTAGGCAGTGTGGGCTGATACAGTAACTGACCTTTCTCAGTTTCTTTGTGAGACACATTGATTGCTGTTGGAACACTTTCTATACTTTTTTCCAGCAATAGACAATTACTCCAGAAATTGACTTATTTGTGGACATTTTCTTGGTTTGCTGTTTTAGGTCTTTAAAACTGGCCAGATACAAAGTTTCCAGTCAAGTACCGAATTAATCTCACGTGCTTAGTTTTTACCAACCTCTGTCTTCCTTTGTGTGACAGGTTTTTTTGGCTTTTCTCTGATGTTAGGAGGAGAAAAAAACCCAATACATAGTTGGGTAATCACAGTCTAAGTGACTCTTACTGCTGCCCATCATCTGATTGGAAATAACCAGATACATTTACAGCACTTCTGACCAGTCATCTAACCAAATATTCCTTGTGAGCTATTTAAGTTCGTTGAGCTGCAATATAGTGAATCAACCTATAGATGCAGATAGAAGAAACAGAGTTTATTTATTATTCTGTATCTGCTCCCATTTTATCCCTGGGCTTCTCAAACCATTTTCGCAGTAAATGAAATTAGAGCCAAGGGTGCAGTGAGACAATGAAACAAAGTTTGCAGCCCTTTACCACTTTAGAGTTAGAAATTGTGTCCCTCACGGGTCCCCTCATGGCTGTACTGCTTCTTGGGCAGTCTTCTTTTATTTTTTTTTTTCCCCTGTGTGTGTGTCCTAAGATTAGCTAGACTATTTAAGCTTTTTAATTGAGATTTTTCCTGGTACTTGCGTTGCCTCTGCCTATGCTTACTACTTAGATTTTGTGCCTAAGTATGTCTTGATAACCTCATTGTATTCAAGGCACATCACAAGGAATAAGTAAAGCACTTCAGCAGGATTTTACTTTACAAATGGAACATGATTCAAAATCAAGCCTGGGGGGGAAAAAAAAGTTTATTTATTCTTCTCTGGGAGCTGACAATTATAGAGAAATTGAATCAAAAGTAGCAATAAGGGGGTTTTGTTGGGTTAGTTTTTGTTTTGTTTTTCTTTGCAATTAAAATAGATGCACTGAATAAAATATGCCTTTTATATTTGAGACTATTTTGTGGAAGAAATGCTTTTTAGATTTTATTGATTTAGTCCTTTCTTCCATTGAAAGTAAACACAGATTTCTATTGTCCTTGAGGAAAATTGCAACCTGATACATTTTGGTTTGATATAGTTTCAGGCTCTTATCAAATAATGATTAATCAATTGCCTGAAGCAAGATGCCTATTTGTTCTTTCTGTTTTCACTCTTCAATTTAACCTGCTGTCTCACAGAGTTAATATCAAATTATCTGAAATATTTTTAATCTGTTACATTCTGGATGTCTGTGTTTTTGTTGGTGCTGGAGTATTTAAAAATATCCACCAAATCTGTTATACCTACAGTTGCGTAGGCATAGACATAAACTTCATTTTAATCAGACATTCTGCTTATGGAAGGTATGTAGAACAAATACTGCAGCACTGTCACAGGTTAGGGTCAGTGTGGTCCCTTAGACCTGTAACAGATGCTCTCTGTTAACCCCCCTCCCTCCCCAAAGGGGAAGAGAAAGGGAATAAGGGAAAGAGTCTTGGTGATTAGAAAAGGAAACTAGAACAGCTTTAATGAGAATGAAAATAATAATAATAATAATGGAATATATACAATTATGTACCAAACCAGTATTGAACCCAACCCCTCAGTGGCAATCACATCACTGTCACCACTGGTGCTGTGGAGCAGGCACCGGGGGAGTCCCAGACCGGGCCCCGCAGCAGATGGGAGCTGTGTTTGGGAGCTGGATTCTGGTTCCAGATTCAGGAACACACTGATTGGGATCGAAGACAGAACAGAGTCCTCCTGGGATGCTCCGAGGAAGGAACTGAAAGAGGACCTGAGGCAAGCTGAGCAAAGCTGGCAAAGCGGTCCAAGAGGGCAATGAGAGCAGAGAGGAGCCACAGACCCTGTTGATCCCTCAGCTTGATGCTGAATATGATGTGTATAGGCTGGAATCCTTCGTTGATCAGTTTGGGGTCACCTGCCCTGTCTGCTCCTCCCTACAGGTGTGGCCTTTCACTGTCTGCACCCCTTACTGTGGGGCACAAGATCCATCAGTGGCCTTGGTCTGCACACCAATCCTTGGTAGTAGCTCTAAACCTGGGGCGTTACCACTTCTAGAAGCAGACACTGCCTGTGAAAACAGGCTGCTGACTTCAGAAAGTGCAGTTAGTTCGAATTGAGCTGAAAAGTAAAATCACTGAATAGAATTAGTTCTGTTCTCACTCAAACCAGGACAAGCATTAGATAGGAAATGGGTTTTTTTCTTTTGCAGTTCTTAAATGTTTCAGATTGTTTACTCTCAGGGCTTTTCCTTTAATGCAGATAGTTTTAAACGTGAATTTTGAGTCTAAAAAAAACCTATGTTGCAATGCCTTTTAGAATAGTTGGGTAAAATTTGAAGCATTATTGGGCATTTATGGACAGTTGCTGTAATCCAGAGAAGTTTTTTCCTACAGTGAAGTTTTTTTTGTATCTAGAAGACAGTTTCAGCAGTGGTAATTCCTTCCTCCACATTTCTGTAAATGCAGCTCTTTGATTAAGGAATTAAATCTTTGAATTACATTATAAATGTACTTAAGGAAAAACGGTTGTATTCTAGTCTAAGTAGATATTTAAGCACATGTGAGTAACTCAGCAACAGATCAGTTCTTGTAAAAGGCCTGTGAAACAAACTGCCCTCTTGGATCAGTAGTGACTATTGATGGATGATTACTGCATGGCTGGGATCTTTTACAGTAACCCTGTAATACAAGATCCAGACAGTGAAAATCTCCCCAAAGTTCTAAGAGGTATTAAATGATCAGTAAACTGAAGACTTTATTTGATGACCACTACCCCAGTCTTCCTAGATTTTTATAAGATTGATGCCCTGTTCCAGATGGGAAACACAACATCTGTTATGTTGCCTTCATAAGAAAAAAACATTCACCATATTAGATTCAGCATCTTGAGTATAAATGTACCTGTAAGTCCTTTTCTTCTTTCTAATATTTGTTTGCTCGTAACTTACTTCGAAGTAAATTTCAAGCTTCATGACTCGGGAATATTTTTGCTGTGGTTTTTCAAAATGTCCCTTGAATACAGCAGGTCACTGGCTACAATAATATAAATCAATGAATATACAATACATAAATTAATACATAATAAATATATGATTTACTATGAAATGCAATACAGAGTCAAGCTAAATTCCCAGCTTTCAAGCTCATAAATTGAGTTTGTAATTCAAGAGGGGTTTAAAAGAAAGGCTGTGTATATTCATTGTTCTCCCTGGTTATTTGTCTGGGAATATGGTTTCTCCCTTCTGCCTAAAAAGTAACAGTTCTTTAATGTAGCCTGAAAGATAACAGTTTCTAGCTAGCAGGAAGCTACGAAAAAATAAAGAATAATGACCAAGAAGTATTTTCTTCAGCTAAATTTCCCAAGAGGTAGTATCAAAAGTGAAACATTGTCCCTATTAACAGGCAGTATATAGCAAGCCTTTCCTCCCCCCGCTCCAAAAAGCCACACAGAGATGCTTTTGTAAGCTCTCTAAATTCTCATCTGAGTGTATATCCATCCAGCGTGTGGTGAGGAGAATACTTTTTAATCATGATAAGTAACAAATCAGGAATTAGGTGTAGGGTAGGAAAGTTTGTAAGTAACAGAATTGGAAGCAAAAGAATTCACGGAGGAGCAGTAACTCATAAACTTTATTAACAAGCTCTTAGTGCTGCTAGATAAGTAGCTACTCCATGATATAAAAGGTATGGATGACATTTCTCTTGGAAGATATCCAAAAGGTGTAAAAATAAATAATAAAAGAAATTAAACTGAATTACAGTACACTGCATTTCCAAGCAATTAAATGTAGGCAACTGTCGAAATAACAGGCGACGTAGATGGGGTTGGGATTTGTTTCCAACAAGTCGAACTTGTTTCTGTTGGCGACGTGATTAGGGCAATTAGGGCCCTTGTGGATGGGTAAAAGCACTTGATGTCGTATTTCATGCCAGTGATTCCATTGATTAAGTAATATTTTTAGAAGTAATACAGGAAAACATAGCCTAGAGCAAACTATAAAGTTATTTTTCCTAATCTTGAAAAGGAACAGAATTTTAAGCTTTTCTTTAGGATTTTTGATTTGATAGTTTTTAACACTGGAAACCAGGCATAGTTTGGTATTTTGACTATTGCAATATTTAAATTGTGAATTTAACCCAGATGTTGAAAACCT
>JAAGNO010030384.1:102756-137938 GCA_033439905.1 Ceryle rudis
CTGGAAACCAGGCATAGTTTGGTATTTTGACTATTGCAATATTTAAATTGTGAATTTAACCCAGATGTTGAAAACCTCTTGTAAAATAGCAGATTTTATTACCTGCTCTGACTCCCTTTGGCAAGATTTTTAAGCCTAAAACAGACCCTTCCATAGAAGATGGTTTCAGGCTACAGATGCTTACATTTGCATGTAACATATCTCTGAAAAGCTGTCATGGGTTAGAGAGAAGTCACATTCCTTCTAAAACCTCCACAAGGATGCTTCATATAATCTTAGCCTCATCATTTTGTTTGTTCATATACCATTTTAAGATAATTCGATAATTTGATTCCACGTTTGTCTTAATTGTGATTTCAGATTGATCACTGCATTATTGCATCTTCAATTAGCTTGCTGATGTTGTAGTAAATTACAGCTCATTCACTTCCTTAAGTGAGTATTTGCTTGCTTATCACGTTTAGGAAAATCCAGAGCAAGCTAATAGAATTGGATTATCCTGTCAAAATATAATATGAGGCATGAAGTGAAAGGTGTAAGAAACCTCAGGAAAAAAATTGCAGGTGAATAAGCGTATCCCTTCAGTGTTGGTTTTTTTCACATTTATCATTTTTTTTGAGTGTAATGCCACAAAACCTCTGGAACACTTTTGTCCATCAGCCCTGTCTTGAAGGAAGCATGCAAAGTCTTTCAAAAACAGGCAGTTGTATTTTGTTATTTAAATATTTCATATCAGTATCCACTCAATTCTATGTCATTCTTACAGCCTCTATTAAAATATGTTGAGAATTTCTAACCAGAAACTTTAAACCTTTCAACACATCATATTCAGAATCCTGCTGCTTAAAAAAAATATATATATTAAAAAAATAACTTTTTTTCTACTGGATTTAAGCTCTTATAGGAACAGATTTTACAGATTTACTGTATAAAGAATGAGGCTTTGTTAAATAATCTAAAGGTTTGCATTTGCATCATGATGCAAGGCTTCACCTACCAGCCTATTGATTTGTCTCTTCCTTCATCCAGAAAGATCACTTTTAGAACAAAACAATAGTTCATCTGCTGTTAGCCCTGGTTTCTCTTCTCGGATTTTACCCAAACCAGCTAACATTTGTTTTGCTGGGGTTTTTAATGTTTGTTTGTGTGTGTGTGTGTAATGACAGTAATACAGTTTTGTTCCTGTGTGTGTTTTTCAGCTCTCTGTCTCTTTCAGGGATAACCTGAATAAGGCATACATGTTTATTCTGGTATTCAAATATTGATTTAAAGGAGCTATTAAACCGGTCCCAAATCTATCCACTTGAGGGCTATCGAGTAATTATTCAAACCTATACTGTTAAGTAATTAAGACATACAATATAGGCTTTCTTTCATTGGTAGCCTTAAACTTGGGTTCAGTAAACTCTGAAAACCTCTTCTACCTTACCCTGCTAGACAATTCTGCTAGACAGCTGATAAGCTGTCAGCAAAACCCTTCTCCCTACCTGAATATACAACAGCAGCTACACTTGCCAAAAGTCTTTATCTGTAATGGCATGCCAAAGACATTTCATGTCAGATGTAATGGCTCTGATGCATGAACCATAGGGCAGTATCTCAAACATAATCTTTTCTACTTACTGTTTCATAACTGCCCATCAGGAAATTCAGTTTGTCTGCTCTTGTTTAATACCAGCTCATTGCATCTCTTTTCTATTATTTTCATAAGGATAACAATGCATTTGAGTATGTCATTCTCCAAGGAATACTCATGAGAGATCTTTCTCTTACATGTGAACTGATTGCTCAATCTGCTGTATTTTAACTCTCTTTATTTCTATGGATTAATTTCCAGTTAATCTGAGTTTGTTGTTCCTAATGAGTTATGACTGAAAAAGATTTTATTTTTTTTATCTACTGGAACTTCAGTTCACATATTTTGCAGTTGCAAGGCAAATTTAGGGAAGGCCTGAGGGATCACAGGCAGCCTTCATTATTGGTGCATGACCGCTTCGTAACCAACTGCATCTTTAATACCCAAGGAGATTTGTGCAGTACAGTTTGTTTTCTTTCTTCTTGTTTTTAATAATTTACCTTTGAGAATCTATTTACAACTATGTTGATGTGTGAATATCTGTTTGTCTGTCAAAACGTAAGATATGTGCAGAATGCAAGAGAGACATTAATTTTTTATTTGCCTCTTAAGGAAGCCAAGCTATAAACTGGCAGTCCTGAGTACAAGAGCCTTACTTCAGTGAATGCTAATAAACACAAGGGAGAACATCAAGCTATGTGCCCCTTCAACTAGCTCCCTTAACAAGAGATAATATTCCTTGCTGAATTTATTTCTCTGCTAGGAGAGACAATAATTCAGTTTTGTTTTTATTTAAACAAAAAACCCAAAACACCTCAGACATTCTCTAACTTTTAATTTGCAGTTGAATTAGCAAAACTGCATGTTGTTATGCACTCACCAGAAATACAGCATGTCATGAATTAGGGGTTGTATACATTAAAATACTTCTGTCTGTTGAGATTCACTTGAAAATAATTTCAGCTTTTGCATCCACTTACACGTTTTGAGAAGACAGTATCTAGATGAACGCTTCTCAAAATACATTCCAGCACTGTTGGGAAGGCTTTTATTTTTAACTGTGGATTGCTGCTTGCATTGTGACATTTGTTTCCTTTGTGACTGTTATATTAATTTGTTTTTATCCTTTAATTAGGGAATAAATATAGTTGTGTAGTCTATACCTATGAACACTTTTATGTTGCTGTTGAGCTACAGTGCACTAACAGAACTGCTGATTCTCCCCCCCACCCCGGGTTAAAAGCAATGCCAGTTACAGAGAGAATTTTTCAATATTCAAACTGATCTCTACTTTTTTAGGTAATTTGGCCTGGAGGCCTAAACAGAAAGTATCTCCCCAGAGAATAGGTATAGAGGAGTATAAAAGTATGACAAAGAAAAGAGAGGTAAAATCATGAGATGGCATCCAGGTTTCTTTTAATTTTAGGTTTTAGATTGGTAGGGTTCAAATAACACAGTGGTAAGGCAGGGGCAGATTCATGTCACCTTTGTGTTAGAAATTGTTAGGCTTATCCATGGTCTGGAGGTCTAGAAAGTGAGGAAATAGTAAATATTGAAGTAATCGAAGCCACATGAAAGAGAAAAATAGCCCTTTGCGGTAGAACTGCAGAGAAGGAAACTTAAAGGGTTGGTGGTATAATTCAGGCAGAGCAAATCAGTGGAAACCACTCTACATCTGAGTCAGAATTCTTTTTACCTTTATTTACAGTCATCTTCAATCAGCCTTGACAAACCATGATCAAATTTGTTAGCAATATTAGTTCAAATGTGAAGTATGTATATAAATACAGATGAATACATACGTAGTTTGCTTTCAGCACATAACTTGAAAACAACTGGGAGCATGTTCTTGCAAATGATTTATTTTCAGGCTTTCATCCAACTCTGACTAAACGTACAGTAGTAGATGACATAAATATGAAATGGTTAAGAGTTGGACTGCCAGATGGAGAGTAATAACAAACAAGTACATTCCAGGTGGTTTGCTTCTGAGATCTTCATGAAGGAAAGGGATGCATGTACTAAACGATGTTGATGATTCAAATCGATCATCCTTGGGTTGTTTTGGTTTTGGGTTTTTTTAACCCTTTTACATTATTATGAAAACGCTTCTGAAGCTGTATATGTGCAGTGCTGCATTGCACTATTAGGTAGGGACCAAGAGCTCCAGAGGTGTGTTGGTGTGATGCCCTGCTGGGGCTTCTTTCTCTTACCTTGCAGAGTGCCCAGTCTGACCACTGCAGAAGGTGCTGGGTGTTAATGCCCTTTTGCTTCAACCTCTACCTGCTGTATCTTACTGTTATCTTATTCTTCAGGAAGATTAAATGTTTATTTTGAATGGCTTTTGTTTGAATAATCGTGGCTAGCCAGCATATTTAATGAACTGCAATCATATTGTTTCATATAATCTCCCTTCAGCTAGAACTTGCGGAATCTGTCTCCAAGTGAATTTCCAGATACAATAACTTTAGTGCTTGTTTAGTTCAGTCTACTGTAGTCTTTGTGTTAGAAAATGTGACAGAATCTATGTTCTAATCATAGCATGTCAATGGCTAGTGGGCTACTAGTTCAGCCATGACATTTCTTATTTGCTTTCTCTCATAAGATTGTGGGCATTTACTTTCATTACAGCCTGTGAAGTTGCAGCAAAATGAAATCTCTGTCAAGTGTGATTGAATGTGCAGAGACAGAACTGTCCAAAACCAAAAAGGATAAAACATTGATTTTCTCCTTTAATTCTCAATTCTCTTTTCTCTTTTTCTGAAAGAAAAGGTGTTTCTCAGTGTGATGGTACAGCAAATGCAGTTCTAGTTCAATTTTCAAGTGCATTCCCAAATAACATCACTGGTAACTGTGGTATGCAGCATCTCTGCAAAACTATATCAGCTACTGCAGGGGGGACTAGGTGTAGTATTTTACCTCAGTAAACTCTTGAAATGGCATATGCATTCTGAAATCTTCTGTCCCTTGCTGGAGTGAATATTCTCTATTTGCTGTCATTTGTGAGTCTTTGATTACCAAATACTGCTATAATTTATATAAATTTCAATGCTGAAAGGTGCTTTAGATAGGATTTTCTTGTGAAAGTAGCAGTTGTTGTGGTATGTAGTCTCTTCCTAGCATGTGCATAGTAAGGTGAATAGTCAGCTTAATTTAGAAACGTTTGAAATGTCATTGCTGAGGAACGTATAGCACTGTGTAGCACTAGTCTGCCTCAAATTTATCAAGGAAATTTCACTTGTGGACTAATAACTGATGTATTATAGTCTTGGATATTAAAAAAAAAAAAAAAACCTACAAAGAAATAATCTTTGTATTTGTGAACAGAGATAATTTCCTTAGTTTTTAAGGCATGATTAAACTGCATAGCAAATAAGACATGGAAGCCATTTAACTTATGCTCTTAGTAAGTATAGACTGTTCAGCTTTTTAACCTGAAACCTCATTAATGAGCATGTGCCATGTTAATGCTGGACAATTTTGGATCCATGATGTTATTTATTATTATTACTACTTGTTGGATATATTGTTTTGGGACTCCCCAAATTATCTGAAGCCCAGATCTACAGTACTTGTAGGTAGAGCATATTAGTATACTGTGAGATGGGGAGGAAAGGGAGCAATAAATTTGTAGCTAGGAATTTGTGAATATGAGTAAGAAAATGATCCCTAACATTCATCATCTCTGTCTGTGATGGTAGTTGAAATTCCATCGTGATAGATTTCGGTTAATTTCTTCAGGATAAACGAATCTTAGGGAAGGAGAAACTAAGGAGAAATTTAGGATCTTGGGGAACAGCTTAAAGGAATTTAAATATTTCTCTTTTTTTACATCGCCTGCTCCCTCAAAAGAGTTATGAAGGTATTTGTGAGAAGTGTAATGCTGGCTGCAGGGGACTCCTCTGGGATGGCTGGGACTGCCCGAGCCAGACACAGCCAGTTCCCCAACAGCCCCACCTCATGACACAGCTCAGCCCAGTAGTGAAGCTAGTGGTGCCTGTGTGAAAAAACGGTTTAGGAAAAGGCAAAATGTTACCTGGCAGTGAGAAGAAAACGTGAGAAACAGCCCTGGGAGCACCAGGACCGGTGAAGGAGAAGGGGCTCCAGGCCCCGGCGCAGGGATTGCCCTGCAGGCAGTAGGGACACCTATGCTGGAGCAGGTTTGTCCTGCAGGACTGTAGCTTGCAGGGAGGACACACAGTGGAGCAGGTGAACAGTGTGAGGAGGAAAGAGTGGCAGAGAGGAATGGTTACGGACAGAGTGCAGTCCTGCTTCCCCACCCGTTCCTGCTGCATTGCTTGGGGTGGGGAGAGGGGAAAGAGAAGAATCTTGTCATCATCTTCTTCCCTCCCCTTCATGATGAGGAGGGTGAGTGAGTGAGTGAGTGGGTGGCGAGGTAGGCCTCCAGCAGCCAGCCGAGGTCTACCCACCACAGCAAGAAAATGAGCTTAATCTCCTTTGGAAAAAGAGGATATCTTCTAGACTGGGTGGAGGCAAGATCATGGCAAGTGGTTGTTCGTTTTGTTACTGTTTTTTTAATCCAGGGATCTTCTCTTACATTTATAGTTTTTTGTTTGGTACTTTGTGTAACATGTTGACTCAGACTTTAGATTTATAATTTTAATCTATAAACTCAACTGTTTCTCATTACTTTTGATATATTTTCTGTATTTAAGTGATTCAGAATTGTTTGGCTATTTCAACAAAAATATTTGAGGAACTGTAGCTTAAATTTTAGTAACGAAGTTTCATTTACTCTTAATTGAAGCCCATTATAATTGGAACTTGGATCCATCCCTCCTAACAGCAAGGAACAGGTTTAAGCTAGACTTACAGTCTTAACACAAAAACCAAAACCAAAACAA
The DNA here is from genome assembly GCA_033439905.1 of Ceryle rudis. Classification (NCBI taxonomy): domain Eukaryota; kingdom Metazoa; phylum Chordata; class Aves; order Coraciiformes; family Cerylidae; genus Ceryle; species Ceryle rudis. The sequence continues at coordinate 109,198 of JAAGNO010030384.1, forward strand.
ACCCAAACAAAACCCCCACAAACAACCAAAACAACAACAAGCAAACAAAAGACATAATCAAAAAACCCAAACACAACAAAAGCAAAAACCACAGCAACAAACAACTCAATCCAAACAAACGTGAAAAAAACCAACCAAACAAACCAACCAAAAACCAGCAAAACCAAACATGTTGCTGCTGAAAAATCTGGAACTTTTTCATTCACCATAAATGAAAAACTCTTTCAATTTTCATTCTTCTAATTATCTAATAATGCTGATTTATATGAATAGTATGGTAACTTATATTCCTTCTAAGATTTCTGAAGATACTTAAAGTATTGGGTGCCAGTCCCTGGGTATTTTTCACCCTTATCAGATGTAAACACAGTATCCGTGCAGACAAGGTTGTTTTTGTTATTCTTTCTTGTTTTCCTTATAATATAGACACCCGTGTTCATTTTATCTGATGCAGGAGGCATTAAAAGAAAACAACAAAAGAAGAGAAATGGAGGAGAAAACAAAGAGAGCCAAACTGGCAAAAGAGAAGGCTGAACGAGAGAGACTGGAGCGACTGAAGAAGAAGCAGCAGTTGATTGATATGAACAAAGGTAAGGCATCATTTTTAGTAGAGAGATTTATTAAAAGAAAAAGAAGGGAGCAACAAACTGAAGGCTGCTCCTGATCAACATGAAAAATACTTGCTATCTGGTTTGAAAGCTGAAAAAAAAGGTTAACTTTTTCAGTGAAAATTCTGTTTTGTTTTAGTGTACCCAGTTGTGTGTTAATATGTCTAATGTTCCTTTCAAGGCATTTTGTTGTGAATTATTGGCTTGTTTTCATTTGCAGCAGTTAATTGATTTTTTTTTTTCTTTGTAATATGGATTTACTTCCAAGAAGAAGTATCTTACTTGCTTTGTTGTTAATTTCATTCTGTAAACATCTCTATAATCAAGGTAGCGTGGCAATTAATGTCTTTCTCTTTGGGCTTGGAGGCTCCATGTTATAATGGATGTTCTCCCATCAGTCCTGTTAGGAGATGGAATTAGCTGGTGGAGCTTGGAACTGAAGTGCACAGTGACATTTCAGCATGATAAAAAGCAATGTGTTGAGCTTGTCAGCTGTGAAAATATTGTATTTTGCATGAGGCCAGTAAGAAAGAAGAAAGTGAGAAAGTAGGAGGAATCAGGTGGTCCTGATATTGATGCTGTGCAGATTTCCAGAAAGTTGTAAAAGCCAGGCTTTATTCTTTACCTCTTTGACTCCAGAAGGCAAGTAGAGGTGGTGGTAAAACTATACATTGTATTGTGCAGGAGATAACTTGAAGCCGTAATTTTTTGTTCAGTTTCCATGAACTTGTGGTAATCTGCTAATACGACACAACTGTAAAACACTTGTCCTTTTTATCCACTTAACTGTCTCACCAGGTACATAATGATGCAAAACTGCTAACTGTTGGGGTTTTTTGTAGATGATGTGATGATGTATAACTTTTTTTGTAAGGATGATGTTGCAGTAAACCATGTAATTATGACAGTTACATAGTGTTATGCTGGAGATTGTTCCAGTGGGTGTAAATTTAGAAGTAACACTGCCTTTCAGGGGCATATATAAAGCATCTGTAAAGTCAGGTTATAGAAGGATGAAAAATACTGGATAAATACTAGACCAGGCCAAGAGACCCACTCCAGCAATTAAGAGGATTACTGTGAAACCAGGAGAAGACGAGGTACTGGTCAGAATTTCCATCACTGATAATGCAGTAGGGCAAAAATCCTGTTGTGTAACACTTAGGATACCATTTGGTGTCACGTGCGTTTAGAATGCCACTATTTCTGGCATATGGATAAATTTCTCATCCCTAGTGAAAAATTTATAACTTGTTCATGGACAGCCAGCCTTCAAGGAATGTTAGCCAGCCAACCTCCCTCCCCTACGTCTTTGGTCACTACATTTTTGTAGAATGTTCACAGCTACACTGGTATCTTAGAAAGATGTCATCTATTTAAACATTACTTTGTAAATGTGCTTCAGTCTTACAGTGATTCCAGGAGGTAGTGCTGGTTTATCTTTATTGATATATGTACACAAGTGTCACAACCTTGTGCTTTTTTCCTGCTAAGTAATTTTACAGTTTAAATTTGGTAAAAATGAGCAAACCATATATAAATCTGCAGAGACAAAGGGAGAACAAGTTTTATTTACAAGTGAAAAAAATCTTCTGTTTCTCTCTACTATTAATTATATTTTAAGAAATCATAAATTAGATTCGCTCTTGTATTTCCTGATTGTGATAAACTGTTCTTCCCAGTGCATTCTTTGCATTCTGAGTTTTAAAAATGAATTTATATTAATGTACTGTAATTTGAGTATTGTGATAGAAAACAAATTATTTATGTGGGAATCCATTAAAAATTCGCATGTGGCTTTTTTGTACATCAATATCCCACAAAGCTTCAGAGTTGTACTGTTTATTTGACTGATTTCTGTTGTTTTTCAAGTGATACCTCTAGGGCTGGTTTGGAGGGTAACTGCAGTGGTACCGCATTATTTTTGGCCTTGCTTGAAGTGACAGTGACACTGCATGAAATATACTGCAGCATAAATTTTAGTGAACAGCTCTATTGCTTTATATAGATGACAAACTTAAACTTCAGACCATATAAAGATTTTGCTAATAATTTCAGTTTAACGATAAACAAAAATATAAAATTTAAGTACAGGTGATGGATAAATGTATTTTCTGTATTTTTTGAAGTTAACCTCATGGAGGTGTCTAATGAGACTTTTCCAATTCATTCGTTAAGCCTTTGGCTAATTTTTCTTTAATATCTGTCACCTGACAGAAAAAAAAAGTCGTTTGTAATGTGGACAGGCCCTTTTCTATGAGTAGGGTAAGAACCTAAATATCCCATCATCACCCTCCCCTCTACCAGTGCACGTGAGGACATCCTGACAGACTTGCTTCAGCCCAGCTGGTGAGTGCAGGTGAGAGCACACCTGACTACATCTGTTAACATTTTTACGTAGATGAGGAGTAGAACATGCTTAGCAATAGCAGAGATGCCTTTATATCCTGAGAGCATTTGCTTTTCGTCATGGCAAGACTTTTCCTATTAACAGATACAACTGAAGTTTACCTTTTGCAGTATATTCCCTTTTTACTGAGACTGCAAATACATGAATCATTATAGCGACCAAATGCACAAAACTGTCATTTAAATAACTGATGTTTCTAACCAAGTGGCACAAAGTTAGTTTAATACTTCTAAAATACTTTGTCCATCTTTGAAATATACATTTCACATTAGTACTCTATTGCCATGATAGGAGGCAGGGGAATAGCTCCATTCCCACTGGATTCCATGACATTGATATTCAATTAACTGATTTTGCCAAGGAACTTTTTTTTTTTTTTGATACATCTACTTCTGTGTGGTCACTGCTGCTTATATAAATAGCTTGTACGTTTGTCTAAGTGAATGTGACACAGAAGACTTAAAGGAAGAAGGCAGATGTCCTCTCAAGCTGTCATTTTGACAAGGTGATTTTCACCCAAAGGGTTTTTTAACCTAAGTATTTTTCTATTAATTCTCTAGCTATATCTTCAAGGATAAAACTTTTAACACATTGCTAACAGCCTTTCAGGTCAGAGTAATAGGGTTCCTACATTTTCCCAGCCTTTTAGTGTGTCATTCTATAAATAAGTATTTTTTGCTATTGCCTGGTTACACAGCTACAAGTTTGTTTTGTGGGTTTTTTGTTTGTTTGGGTTTGGTTTTTGTGCTTTGTGGTTTTTTGTTGTTGGTTTGGTTTTTTTTTTGTGGCCAATGGAGAATCTAAATAAATTAAAATATAACAGTATCTGTTTCTTGATGTAACTGAGAGAGCAGAAAACTTCCACATGGCCAGAATCAAGAACTGTCCTGTATAATACGTAGCTCTGAAGTAATCTCAGAGATACCAATATTTTAAGGAGCAGGTTACTCAGTTTGGTGTTTTGTGCTTTGTGTAACTGAGATGCCACGTAAATACTACGTGCAAACTGGTATACATCCTGCTAAACATTCCAATATGAGTCAAGATTAATGTAAAATACAGAAAAGCTCTCAATTCCTTGTAAACTTTGAAGTGATTTGCACCTGACCACATCATACAAATCTAAGTATACATCTTAAAACGTGTCCACATTTCAGAGTAAGAGTTTTTTCATGCAGAACTGAAAGTGGGCTGATAGGTGACAAAATCAACATATAACTTGTAAAATAAAAAATTAAAGGAGAAACTTCGCCAACATGTACACTTCTCTCTGCCTCAAGAAAACTACATTATATCAGTGTGTATTATTTTTTGTAAATAAGCACAGTAATGCATACAGAAAGGTTAAGTGGTTCTCAGTTAAACAAAAATAACTACTAAATAAGACTTAAGATCTTTTGAGCCTGTGGCTTATTTTGTAGTCAGTTCTATTGAAAGTTGTTTCTTCAGTTGTTGTCAATGTATTTGGCGTGATTTGGGATAACTTGTTGCTAGAAATGAGATGTTTTGGACAGAAAAGGCTGTGTAAAGGCAACTTTTATAAAAGCAGTATGATGGACCAGGCATTACATAGTGATCAACTTACGAAACAGCCAAAAATTCTGAGAAATACTTTCTGAATTTAACACAGTTTTAAACTGTGCTGAGAGTATTTCATATATCGTTGATGTAAAACTATACCTTAAAGCAATTTATAGTGAGACCTGTTGTTTAATATTAAAACCTCCGTTTCAGAAATTCGTACTATTAATAGATAGTTCCCATCATGCAGTGCCTGAATGTTTCTCACTGATCTGTGGTGTGGTCAAAGCCACAGTAAGACATTCTGTCAACTGTTGTGCCGTGTTTCTTGCAAACATTACTACTGTGGATGGTGAGCTCCACCTCTTCAGTTGTAGATGTAGGGCTTGGGAATATTTGGTCCTTTTTGGTATGTATTCTTTTCATTCTGCTATTACTTCTGCATCTGTTTGTCATAATTCCTGGACTAGTAAGGTACTTCTGTGTGCCTGTTTGCCTGGTGAAGTATGGAGACATAGAAAGACTGAAGTGACTTAGACCTAGAGGTCTCAAGTTTCACAATCTGAATCATGAACCGTTCTTTCTCATTACGGGAGAGGAATTCTCTAGGAAAAGGGTTTCTCTTCTTGAGCATTCACTGGCTCTATGGAAAGAGAACATTCTTTATAGCTGTGTTTCAGTAGCCTTTCCAGTTTTTGAGGCCTCTAGCAGACTGGGCTATGATACATTTTACGTGGTCTTTCATGGCTTCCATCTGACTTAACATCTGCAAAATTCTTGCAGCATTGCTTCCATGTGCATATCTGAACAAGAGAGAGAGAAAAAGAACTGAAGATGGCTTTCTAGGAGCTGAGAAGCATATAACAGCAATTCTGATGCAAATGTTATTTAATCAAAAACAGTTTTGCTCTTCATTATATCTGATTACTATGGCAATTAAAATCACCTTTTAACTACCAGGATTAGGATAAAAGATAGAATGAGCTTCCTCAGTCCCAATTAGTATTGAATTAATTGTTCTGAAGACATATTAACGTTCTCCCCTAATGCAGATGAAGATAATGGAAATGAAGTTCTGTGCTGCTTGAGGGATGTTCCTACTTTCCCTTCTCAAGTATCCTTATATAAAAATTCATATGCTATTTATTCAAACTGGTCTGTACCAGTATCAGCAATAATTCTGTTGTGTTTCCTTGAACTGTTGTTACAGTTGCGTTGGCCATTGCAGGATATAATTCAAAAAGGTTTCTTTTGCTACAGTTCTTTAATGACTCTTGGCTTTCCTGATGGTTATGTCTTCCTTCTGTGTCCTTGTGCATAAACAGAAATCCATACTAAGTTTATTACAAGATACATACTATTTGTAAATGTCCTAGCCTTAATCCTTTCTATACATTGGCTAGTGGTTGTGTGGGGTACCTGGAGTGATACAACTTATTTGCATTTTACACATTATTAGTTTATGGTGCTGGATGTCGATGAGGAAAGTGTTACAATTCCTTTGGGAAGTCATTACCTTTCATACTGATGTCGATGGTCTGTTTGAATATGCTGCACTCTTCCTGAAATACAATATTCATAGAAAAAAAATAGATGGAGTTTTACATTATGCTTAAGTGTGAGCATCTATAGAACCAGGATGAGATTTGAATTTTTTTTTTTCTTCCAAGGGCTTCTGCATGAGCTGCTAAAATTTTTTTATGATTCCTTTACGCAGGGGTTGAGGCTGTCTTGAGAATGGGGTGGGAGGTGATGTCAGAATTACGTGTTATTAATGTGGGTCAAAAGCAGCTCGATAGGAATGTAAATAGATGCAAACATGGACAGGAAGTTAGAAAGAAATTACAACTGAAAATTTCATCTCACCTTTTGAAATTTTTCAGTGGAAAAATTTGTATTTGTTTATGAATATGGCATTTGATACCTTCCAAGTAAACTGGTTTAATGAGGTAATTTGTCAGGGAAAAAAAGAAAAAAATTGGACTCTGAAATTGGAAGTTAGGATCATTACAAGTGAAGAAAGGCAGAACAACTGGATTCTTTTCCCTTAAAAGAAGGTTCCTTGGAGACTATTTACTGAACAGTTAGAAGTGGTAACTTTGGATAGCTGTCGATGCAAGTTCAGCTTTCCTTTTCCTTGGAGATAGTATTCTTATTTCAAAAAGCAGGTATTGTTACTAGTTTTGAAAATACCTGTAATATTATTTTTCTCAATGTAATTGCTATGTAACATTATATTTGTATATTTTGTAGAATTTCAGTCTGAAAAAGGCATTTCTGAAATAATTCAAGTAGTTGATCAAGGAACTTTTTCTTTAGTATAAGGTGTGTCTGGGAATCAGATAGCAATGAGGGGAATTGCATGGAGAATTGTGAAATGGAAACTTATTTGACTGTAATAGCAGGACAAAGCTTGTGGCTAAATTCTTAGTAGAATGTTTATGTTTTTCTGTGGTTGTAGTAGGTCAATTCTATTAGAACTGTTAAGATGCCGCCTTCACAAGAGTAGTTTTCCAAGTTATGTAGGAAAGAATATGATGTTGATGAGCCTCATTCTACTCTATACTTACTATTGAACACCTCCATCCCATTTGTTTAGCGGTAGTATATGTAAAGTTAACTTCATAAATAACAAATATTTGTCAATTTATATCATAATAGATTTTAAAAATATTTTTCCATACGAAATACTGAAGAATGAAAAGCTGTAACGCTGCCACAAATGTTAGCACAGTTTTGTGCCCCAATTCAAAAACAATTAAATTACTTAAAGGTAATTTAAGAGGCTGATGGCAAGGGAATGTATACTTAAAAGGAAATGTTCTATAAGGCACCAGAAAACATTTCTTTTATTGATAGAAGCCTACTTCTTTTCAGATGCAGACATCTAGTTGCATTAACTTGCACATAATGATGTTGATTTCAGTGATTCTTTTGTTGTATAATCAGAGTTGCAACTTGAAATTACTGGTCCTGGGTGAGTTGTGCAATCCACTGACAGAAGATTAAAAAAAAATCTAAACATACTGCATTTCATCTTTTAAATGTGAATCAGAAACAAAGACTATGCTTCTGTATTTGTCTGTAGAATACACATTTTTGTTGAGAGTAGAAATAGGGCTGGAGTTTTTTTAGACATTGCCAGATGGACAATGATGGTAAAAGTGGGGCTTCACAGGTCTGGAAATTTAGATTTTAAACCTGGAGAGATGACATTCAGTGTCAGATTCCATGAAGTGAGAGCCATAATGTAGAAACATTATTCTTGAGAGTACAGAATGTTCAACTTCACCACATAAAAGGTGATTTTTCAGAGAGCCATCAAAAGCTAAAAACATGGTAGCTCTTTAGACAATGAAATATTGTAGCAATGAGAAAACTACCAACTAGAAACTTTTCAGAAAAGTCAGAGAACCAGTAGTTGCTTTGTGCCAGTGTAACAAAACAGGCAACTGTATTCAGGAGGAGATCTATAAGCAAGGTTGGGCCCTAGGTTGTAAATGGTTCTGAAATTATTAGTGGTTTCTGCTATCTTCTGGGGGTTGGGGTTTTTTTGTTTGTTTGTTTGTGGGGGTTTTGTTTGGTTGGGGTTTTTTTTGGGTTGGTTTTTCTTTTTCTTTGGTTTGGTTTGGTTTTTTTGTAACTATGTACTCTGTAATAATTATTGCTTTAAGTGATTTTTTCCATGGTTGCAGTAGAGCTGCTCAGTGCATTCCAGATAAATCCTGTAACATATCAGGGTCAATAGCAGATTTCCCATTGGAAACATCCTGTGCTGCACATTCTAAATTCTGCTAAGTTTTGGTGTCTGTGTTATATTCAGATTCCATACCTGTCCAGTCCTCCTGAAATTACCTAATCATCATGGAAAACAGTGTAAGTTTCAGGACCACTTTGGAACCTGTGTGGAAAGGATTCAAAAACATGGACAGGTTACAGCCTGACATTTGCCGTAGTATTTCTCTGTGTACACATTCTTAATAGGAAAACTCCTGAAATAGCATCCTTGACTTTCCAACCCTTACTGACAAAAGATAATTCACAAAAATGAAGCTTAGTAAAGGTCCTATGAAGGATTTTTTTTTTTTTCTCCAAACTGGGTGTATTTTTGGGTATCATGGTAAGAAATGAAGTTCTTGCAGTTTAGTCTGAACTAATTGCCTCCCTTTTTTGAGAGAAAATGTGTGATAAAAGTGAATATATACTGATAGGGCTGTCAGGAGCTGGCCAAGAATTCCATAAGCCGTTTGAAGAAAGATAATTGATTCTCTATCATATGGACACGCAGTTGTTTTTGCTTTAAAATCAAATGTATTTTAAAAAAAGTTTTCTTTCTTGCTAATAATAAAAGGCCAGCTACAGAAGACATCTTCTGAAATCTGGAAGGGCTCATATAAAGCAATTACTATCTGATGAATATTTTCTTATGTGTCATACAGAGGTTTCTTGTTACCCATTTGACTTTGTAGTTGTCATCCCAAAATGAATTTAAGATCAACATTGATCACTTCTCGTTCTAGCACTGAAATATGATATTGGTTTTTTTGTGACAGCAATTGGCTAAAATTGCCTTAGGACTTGGAATGATTTAAATATGAATTGATGAGGTCATTAAAAGATTAAAGAATAGTAGTGTTGTGATTTAATCCCAGCTAGCAATTAAGCCTCATGCAGCCACTTGCTCACTCTCCTCTGCCTCGTAGGATGGAGGAGAGAATTGGAAGAGTAACAGTGAGAAAACTCATGAGTTGAGATAAAGAGAGCTTAATAGGCAAGTGCAAGGAAAACAAGGAATTCTTTCCCCACTTCCCATCAGCAGGCAGGTGTTCAGCCATCTCCAGGACAGCAGGGCTCCATCCCCTTTAATGGTGATGTGGAAAGACAGAGCGAACACCCTCCCTTGCTTTTTCCCCAACTTCCTATGCTGAGCATGATGTCCTAAGGTCTGGAATATCCCTTGGTGAGTTGGGGTCAGCTGTCCTGGCTGTGTCCCCTCCCATCTTCTTGTGCAGCCCCAGCCTACTCACGAGTGGGGTGAAGAGCAGAAAAGGCTTGTTACGATTGTCCTGGTTTGAGTGAGAACAGAACTAATTCTGTTCAGTGACTTTACACAGCCCATACAGTTGCTACCAGCACAAATAGTAAAAAAAAAAAAAAAAAAAGAAAGAAAGAAAGAAATTTGCAAGAATATGTAAGAAAACTCCTGTCCTCAAAATGAGTTCCCAAGACTGGTTTCTTCCCTAACATTTTGGAGCAATTATTCAATTATAAGCAATTTTTAAAAGAAAATTATTTTCTAACGCTAAAAGCATTGATGATTTTGTGCTGCCTTAAATAGCTATTAATTACATAAATTAGAAGTTGCTTAGTACTGTAACTGAAACCCTTCAAACAGTAGTAGAATATGATTACAGATGCATTTAATTGTTTAGGTATCATATAGTCATTTTTATTGCATTGTTGTGGGGTTTTTTCTGAGCTGCACAATCTTTTCCTTCCCACACAGAGGCAATGTCCTCCCATTTGTTACAAAGCAATCCACATTAAAGCCTTTTTTTTTTTTTTTTTTTAAGTTTAGTGAAAATTTTTCCTTGCAGGAAGCACGAGTCCATTCAGAATGAGGCCCCATGGGGAATTCTGATGCATTTCAATTAACTACATTTCCGCTGAAGTGTACCTTGACCATTGTGACATTTTATGAAAATTAAAAACTGCACATTTAAAAAATTGTTTTCTGTAACCTGCCGGTACAGCAAAACACATCTTTTCTCTTTCTATTAACTTTACGTAAGCCTGAGATCAGGTTATCATAAACAGTGAGTTTAATTGGTATGTAAGCAAGGATTCGCCTTGCTTTGTAAACTGATGTGAGGTATCGGTTCACTTATCATACTGTCCTAACTTGTTCGTCTTTAATTAAGGAATAAATGGCAGTCATGAGACTGTATTCTAGTGCAAAAGATATTTATTATGCATGCAGAATGAATTTCGCAGATTAATAAAATGCAGATTATATGAGCAGAACGCAAACCCACACTTTCCAAAAGACGTTGGAAACTGACCTTTTTAACTGGATATATTGCAATTAAAAATTCTGGTACTGATTATGAATGCAATGTCTTATTTCAAAGTTTATGTAGTACGCATTAGACTTATGAAAAGTACTTATAAGTGGAAAGCAAAACAGATTAGTGCAAGATCTGAAAAGAAGTATAATTTTGAAACTACTTGGAGAAGCAGGCTTGTGTTACCTGACTTGGTGTTTGACTGGACTCTTTCAGTCAGGGACGAACTTTAGGATAAATTCCCTGGGAAGTTCCTATAAATTTTTGTCCAAATAGCTGTGCAATACGTACACTTCTTATTAACTTAGTTTGCAATTAATATTTGCACAGACTGGAGAGCTGAGCGGCATGGAATCTAATGAAGTTCAACAAGGGCAAGTGTAGAGTCTTTGTAGGACTCTAGAGTAGGGATAACCCCCTGCACCAGTACAGGTTAGGGGTTCACCTGCTGGAAAGCAACTCTGTGGATAAGGTCCCGGGAGTCCTAGTGGAGAAGTTAACCATCAGCCAGCAATGTGCCCTTGTAGCCAAGAAGGCCAATGGTATCCTGGGGTGCATTAAGAAGATTGTGACCAGCAGGTCAAGGGAGGTTCAAAACCCACGTGGAGGCCATCCTGTATAACCTGCTCTAGGCAAACCTGCTTTGGCAGGGAGGTTGGACTAGATGATCTCCAGAGGTCCTAACTCCTACCATTCTGTGATTTTCCTAATAATGGGCAGAAGATGTTTTGCAATGCACACATGGATGTTACCTTTGCTGGAAAATGCAAGTGCAATGGTAAATTGTAACTGTAGTAATTAGTGCAGACAAGTAAAAGGAAAGGCAGCAAAACCCTCCAAAAACAAGAGTATGTTCCCAGAGTCTGAGCTGTGAATCTGAACTGAAGAAACCAAATAGACGGGACATGGATCATGATTTGGATGCACGGGCTGAGCTCTGTTGTGGCTTCAGGTGAAGTGTAGTTTCTGTAGCTGTACGTAATTTGAGTAATTTAAAAAGCCTAAGCTATTTTGTTGTTTTATTTTACCAACAGTAGTGCTACCCCAGTTCTTGGATTTCATTTAAGAATAGTAGTAGTTACTGGGATTTTTTCATTTTCCAAACAAGACAGCCTCCTTTCTAGTGCAAGCTGAAAAAGCAGTCATCATGAAGGGCCCGAAAAAAATCTACTAGAAGATGCTTATTTCCTACCTTTTTGATAGATAACAATATGCTAAAGGCTGAGATAATAGAGGCCACAAAAAGCCCTGAAATTGGTCTCACCAAGTTTTGAGTTATTCTGTCTAAACCAGGAAGTTGTTTCTGAATCCCTTCTCTAGTTTTCATTGAGCATTTTGAACTGGGAAAATGTGACTGTTTATTTAGCGCATGGGAATATAGCTGACATTTGGAGGCAAAGTTTAGATAAAACCACTTCCAAATTTACTTTAAGACCTTACTTAAATCTACTCTTTCTTTGTGTTCTGTAATGAGGGGAGAGGAAAAGAAGTTACAGTATTTCAATATTTTTACTCAAAAAAAAGAGTAAAAGAGCAAGCTAAATAAAAATTCTTTTAAAAATACCTCATAAAAGTGAGCTTGGCTTCAGGGCAATTGTTAATACTTCTCCTGAAGAATATAAGGACCTATTTTTAGGACAGTTTGGTATGATTGTTTAGAGGAGAGAGATTTAAGGTTCCGATGAATTTGAAATCATCAGAGCCAGCCACTACCGCAGAAGCAAGTTCAAGAATGCCTGCTGAATCTGAGGCGACCAAAGAAGTTAAATATTCCCATCTCTGTCAAGTCTATGAAAGAGCCCTGGTCTTATGTGCATTCATCATTCATGGTTCGGGTTAGTCCCTAAACAGAGGACTACCGTGTCTTCTAGTATGATCTTTCAGCAGTGCTCTTCTAATTGCAGGAATGACTTTAAAAGCCTCATAGGCTACAAGAGGCTAAACACATTTCAGTTAACAATATGAAATTTTAGTAGCAGTTATTTAAAATAAGACAAGACAGTAAAAACTGTTGCCCTGGCTCAGCTGTAGCTTTTTTTCCCCTCCAAAGAATGCAGAAGAATGATACTTTACCTGTATATTTTTTGTGAACTTCAGTTTTCATTTTAAGCATGTAAGTTATAAATAGAACATTGTTTTGCGTTTAATATTGGGAGGTATGAATGTTGGGGTGTCTTTCTCATATTTAGATGAGATTTGTCAGGAAGTGATAAAGGAATGTAATATCAACAGAAGGATTCAAAAAGTGACTAAGGGTCATATTTCATAAGGTGGTGGCAGTGATAGCAAAGGGAAATATTTTATCTTCATCTCCTTGCTGAAATGGTTCCTTTCTTTCAGAGGAACTCTGTTGGAACAGAAGATGGCTACAGAGGCAGGTGAAGGATTGCATTTGCTCTGTGAAAAATAAGATAAAGTAAACATTCTTCATCATTCCCAAACATTCGTTTTTTTATCTTTATAACACAATCCTCATGGTTAATTAAGCAGTGTACAGATTATGCTAAAATAAATAACCTCCCTATACTGAGGAATCTTACTTGTAGTCGTGATACAGTGCAAGAGCAGGCTTTTTGAAAGAATTATTTTTTAAAAAGAAGATACTTTAATCCCTCTGTGTTCCAGAGGTAGGTTAAATGTCAGCTCCTTATACTTATTTGTGTCGGGTTAAAGACCTAATGTGCTTGATGAGCTTAATCTCAGGGCTGAGTTTAATGCTTGAACTGCTTTTCCTCAAATTCTCATACAGTAGATACAAGTGACATAAAGCATACAGAAGAGCAAAGCATCTTGATTTTTTTTTTAACATTTCCTGACTGAAGTACTTCTCGAAGAGATCTTTCCATGTACGGAGGATGACAATTAAAAGATGTGCATACAAAGTAGAAGGGAGATTTAGTCAATGATAACAGGATTTTGTCCTTCACATACTGATTATTATTGGTTTAAATCTTGATTTTTATGATTCACAGAGAAAGGCTTAAGGATTGTATAATCCTATTGTAGACTTTCCTGCACATGCGAAGGCACATTTACATGAATTTCACCTCTTTAGAAAATGTTTCTTTTCCTGCTTAGTTTTAAAATATTTAAAATTGTCAAGTTAATATTGTTGCTCCATCTCCATATGCTATTTGCTGATGGATACATTACAAAGAATGGCTTGAGTTTGGGACAGGTTATCTATCTTTGGAAAGATGAAAAATAATGTTCTGGAAATAGTTTACATGCTTTTGTTTCTGGTATATACTTCTTGGGGAAGCACTTTACATTGGAATTAAACTGATAATTGATTTTCAAGTTTTGAATTCAGTGTGTTATATGAAGAAAAATCAAGGCAGACTGGTCATACCTGATCATACAATTTCTAGTATATTTTTTGCCTTGATAAATATTTTAAACAAACGTTAATTGGAAGGACAGTTTTCCTCATAAATATAAAGGTCATATCTGTACTAGAAGACATTTGAAAATAAAAACGCTTGCTGAAAAGTGAAAGCTTAGTTCATAACTACAGATACCCGGGAATTGTGTTCTTCATGCTGTAACTTACGGAGCAGCCACAGTGTCAATAATTGGTTTCTTGCACGCTCTTTCCCTATTTTATCACATAGCCTTTTTAAATCCATGCCATCAATAAGGAGTCGCAGATTGATGCTTTATGTAGAGTGAATTAAAAAGATCACGTGACTTATGCTCCTGCTATTACCTGTGCTATATCATATCATACCTTTCAGAATGTTTTGCTTCATACTTACAATCTCTAGACTCCTTATTCCCACAGTCTTGTTTGAAATGCATTCTAGAACATAATTTTTGCTTGCAAAGATGCTTCCACTTACTCAGCCTGAATGTATTCCTGTTTGCTGCTCTACTTGACTTTGAAAACCTGTCTGGATGCATTTCGGAGTGATCTGCTCTAGTTCTGTCCTGCTCTGTCAGGGGGGGTTGGACTCAATGATCTTCGGAGGACCCTTCCAACCCCTAGCATTCTGTGATTCTATACTAAAATGGCCCTCTCATGGGGAAGTTACCTGTTGGGATAAGTTTTTCCTCTTGCGACTTGGCATATTCTAAGCATAGAAGGAGGTCGTCATACCTCTTTTCAGTGACTGCTTTATGTAGTCTAAAAAAATTGTGCTGCCTTAGGCATTTCATGTTAGAATCCACTCCACTGGTTATTGTAAAGGCTTTTCCAGTTGTAATTTGTCTTCTGTGAATTGCATAGTCAAGCTTGTATACCATTACTACTGGAAATGAAGTATGTTGACTTTTTAACATACTGACCAGATGGGTAATTCATCATTGGTTTTTGGGTTACCTCTTTATATTGGAGCTTTTGGTCATTCCCATTGAGGAGCTTGTACCAAAAATTATACGTGGTCATTCTGTTTGTATTATTTCCTTTTCTTCTATTATTTCAAATATTATGCATGTTATGATCTAACCTTCCAAAATGTTATTCAAATTCTGTTGATATGGCAAATCCACTAATTAGGTCTTCAGAAAAATTCAGCTGATAAGCTCTGAAATGTCAAAGCTTCCTATCTATAAACAACCGTTTGTTGTTACTTAGGCAGATATTTTACTAATGACCATCTTTTGTACCTTCCACTAATGACTTAAGTAGCTCTTATAGCAAATGTTGGAGACCAGATAAATGAGAGAGAAAACTTTGGTAGCCAAATGAAGTGCAGTGTATTGCCTTGAGAAACCTTAAACCATAAATTTAATCTAACATCTTTGGCAGAACTGCAGCCTCAGAACTGTGTGTTCTGTTATCTTCAAAACTTACTCAAAAGGCCTTTCATTCTATCAGGTGAAGACTCTCATACTTTTTTTTTCCCCTCCAGCTAACATTTTGTTTTTTCTTATAAACAAATTCAACACTTGCTCATCTCAAATAATAATAACACTAGGTGTTTGGTCATTTCAAATGCCACATTAATTTCAGAGAGATTTGCAATTTGCTTCCACATCAGCTGAGAGAACTTTGTATTAGCTGATTTGGCATTACTCATCCGTGGTCATTTATCTATCTTGCCTTTCTTCCAAAGGGTAGTGCTATTTATGTGCGTGAACACTGAAGTGAAAAGTTCACCCAGTTTGACTGTAGAGATTATTATACATCTTAAGCAACAGTCAGTGCTCTGTTTGCAATAGTGTCCTTCACCCCTCACCTCCCACCCTTTTTTCATCCAAATATTCAGTTCTCATTTAATATGTTTTATCAAAGCTCTTTTTTTAAATTGGCAGTCTGGTTTCAGAGTACTAATGTTTAGTATGTAAGTTATAGAAAAATCTGACCACAAATGCTAAATGCTTATTAAGACCAGTTCATCTAAAACCTGCTGTTATTTATAAAAGCAAAGTGTAAATTCAAAGTATTGCCTTTATGCACAGCAAATTTGTTTATAGATGCGTGATATAACTGTTCCTCGGTGTTCGTAAGTGGTTGAAGCTTATGCCAGTCTTTTTTGTATCCATTTTCCTGTTACGGCCTACTCAAGCCCTTTTTATTTTTCCCTTCTTCTGTTCTGTTTCCTTTAACAGGTCAAAAATTGTGAAAAATTTAGGTATCTTGATATTAAGATTGCCTGCTCATCTCAAATGTGACTTTATTTGTTCATGGCATCGTATTTTTTTCTCGGTCTGTGTGTCTCAGCTTACTTGGGGCTCTTCAGTAGTGTAAGAAGCAATAATATGTTTATGGAGGAGGAAAGTTATTTTTGTCTTTGTTATTATCTGTAAAAGTGGCCAAAACCTGTAGACCAAGACTGGTATAAATTGTGGAACCTGCAAGAGGATGAGTCTTACTGCAATGTCCTACAAGTGCACCCATTTTCAAAACAGACTGTATGTGCTAACCCAAATTTGCAATAGCATATTAGTATGAAATCCAAATTAAAGGAAATTGGGCTTTTAGTTTAACACATCAATTAAGAAATTTTTTTGCCTTTCCAGTTCTGTTTAATACCTGCAGTGAATCTGGCTCTTTGCTAAGGCTAATCAAAGCCTTACAGAGCCAGTCATAAAATGGAAACAGCTTGCAAATATTTTTGCATACGTGCGAACGTTTGCTGTCTCTGTAATGCTTGGGACCAACTTGGGGAAAGGCTGAAATGTCCGTTGAATTTTCTTTATGAATTTTAATGAAGACTAACTGAAAATGCATTTCTTTGTCCAGTTCCCACTTAATCACCTGACAAGTCTGATTAAGATGCAGTGCTGAGATCAGACCTAGCACAAATTTTTTACTTTGAGGAGCTAAAAATCTCATCACTGTGTTCTACAGCTTCCTTAATTCACGTGTCTTTATATTGTATATTTTGATATTCCAAAAATAGGGTGGTTTTTAGCAGTTGCAGTAATTAGGTGGAGTAGCACACTCGGCAAAAAGTGAAAGGCTGCATAAACATTTAAGAAGTATTGAAGGATTTTTATCCTTTTGAATAAACTCTGCCAAGTCTTATTTTTAATGAAGATCGAATGATACTGTAATTTTTCAACGCATAAAATATTCTAACATAGTAACTAATTCTTTGTGTAACAGTCACATTCATTAAACATTTCAGACCAACTTGATATGTATTAGTTTGAACAAAGTGTATTCAGAGACCTTTGATTTAGAAAATAAATTTAATACAGAGCCCACAATAAATCAATGAATAAGCACGTGTAGGATAAGGAGCAGAAAGAAAAAGAATTCTGTTGTATGCTTTAGACAGGCTTCTGGCCTTCTATATTTGAGTGTGAATTGAGGGAAGCTAGCTTACTTACTGATTTTGCAGGAGCTTAGTTTTTTTAAGGGTTTTAGATGGAATATATTTAATACTAGTATTTCAGAATCTTCTACTGGTTGCTACTCTTGCTCTGCTCCCTTTCATCTTACACCGGAGAGACCTTTACGTGTGTGTGTTGTATATTGTACAAAATGGTTTAAATTACATTGATGTATAATTTAAATTTATCAAGTAGTTACACTGATATTCATCATATAGAAATTTGAACCAAGTACCATTTTAGGATTGATGAGCTCTTATATCAGGTCTGGATTTAGTTTAATAAATTGAAATGTAATAAGGAACCAGGGCAGAATACTTTTTGCATTAATAAGCTGCTTTTAAACTTGAACATTTGAGAGCTTGAATGTGCATTTAACCTTCTAAATTTAGTGTGAGTCAGAAGTGTTTTACTGTAATGTAAATCTTTTGTATGAAGTCATTATTTCCTACTCTGTGATGGGGAAATTTATATAGTCTGAGAGATATGAATATAATGTCCACCTGCCTGCTGAGTCTAGTCTGTATTTTAGTTTCGGTTTATAACACAAGACATGTGAATAGAAAAAGAGATGTTCATTAATAGTTTTATAAAACTGCAGTTCTTTGACCCCTGTTTCTCATGCTGTTGAATGCTGCTATCATTTGTTATTAACAGACTGAAATGCAAAGGAAGTTAAAGACTTCAATACATAAAAGGGAAGTAATCTTTCTACACAGAATTCCATAATGCACCATAAAGTCCAGTAATTTAAAGGCTACAGGTTAGCTTGGATATGAAAAAAAGCAAGAGAAAGATTTATCAGAAGTAGAATTCACCTTTTAAGAAATGATAGGGCATCTGCTTTCATCACATGGTTCTCCCCTCTTCTTTCCTTACCTTCTCTTAAGATCATCCATGGTATACTGTTACGTGTGTAGCATATGGTGTATGTATCTTCACATGTCCTATCTTCACATGTCATATAGATAAATTTACTCTTTCAAGGATTTACTGCATCATGAAAATGGGAGGCAACATATAAAATATTTTCAGTGCTGCAGTATTTCATTTTGGGCCATTCAGTTTCATCAGATTTTCCACGTGCATTGATGAAATCAAAAAGAGAGAACCCATCTCCACTTCAGGAAAGTCTTAAAAGAATTTAACAGTGAAATAGCAGTCATTCACCAGCAGCTGTCTATCTGCATGCTGAGGATTTTCATCAATAATGCACGAGATAACATCTCCAAGTTGAAAGAGCAGTAGGATTGGCATCAATTTTGCTTAATAGAGCATCATACACAAACTAGACAGTGATACCTGAAGCACTGACAGCATCCATTACATCAAAATGTATACATCTCTTATTTCGAAGCGTTACGTAAACTTGACAACACTTTTACTTTTTTTCTTTCTAAAGTCTGATTTTAGTTGCACCGAGATTAATATTATTTTTTCTCTTATCTCAGAGGGTGATGAGACAGGAGTGATGGATAGCCTGCTTGAGGCCTTGCAGTCAGGAGCAGCGTTCAGAGATCGCAGGAAACGAGCACCAAGAGGACAAGGTAAGATGCTTTCTAAAAACTTCCAGTTATAAACTGAGTGGGCAAAAGTTGCTCTGCAAAGATTACCAACAGTTTTCACTGAAAACTGTTGAGCTACTGTGAAAACTCTGCACAGTCTTTGTGATCATGGATTTTTAACTTGATAGCTATCAAGTTTAACTATCTTCAGCTAACTATAACAGGGTTCCCATTGTGTTTGAAATGGCATTTAAAGCATTGCTGCACCAAGTGTGTTTGCCTTAATCTTTAAAACTGTAATTATAATTAATTTATTATAGGTGGTGCTGTGAAAAATATTTGCTGCTTACACCAATTAGAGTTTGAGCACGTAGGTGATAGTCTTTTTCAGGCACTGGTTTTAAATATGTTCTGGTTTGATTGGAAGTTATAGCATGGGTAGTCATTAAAGTCAAATTACAATAAAGTAGCTTCACTTTCTTGAGGAAGACAATGGTATTGTACTGAACTTACTCTGGTTTGCTGCTTCAGTCTGAGCAATTATTGCTTCGAGCAAAGTTGGTTTTGAGAAAATTTGAGAGGTGAAGCAACTGCACTGCTTTTTCTGTTCAATTCTTTGCTTATGATATGCCATTTGCATGCAGTTTGTGAAGAGCATTTACTCTTACGCTTCATCAAGGCTCATGGTAGTATACTGTATTTTGCAATTTTTCATTTCAAACATGTCTTACAGAGAATAGTGTTTAAAATTGACAGCTGAAAACACTATAGTTATTTGGCATAAAGTCAAAAGCTGATGTTGGATATGTGCTGGCAAAAGTTTGGCAAAATGGAGTTACCTTATTTTATAAATAAGCCATGTTTATTTACCTGCTTATCCACTCCATGAGCTAGGGCTAGATGCACGTTGGCTGATTACTTTTTGTAGAGGAACAGAAGAGTAAAAGCAATTTCCAATACTTTCTTTCATCTAGCTAGCAGAGATGGTGTGTAATTATTATTTGCCATATGACTGATCTTACGGAAAAAGTAAAAAATGTCACATAATTTGTTCATACTAAGAAATTAATTTGGCTACAGTTTCAGTATCATTCTTAATTCAGACCTTGTTTCTGCTCCAAGATCAGAACTGAAAGAACTCCCAGATCAAAATGTGGGGTTTTTTCCCTTATCTTAAGAAATATCAATGTCAGAAATGGTCTCTCTGTGTTATGGCTTGAGGAGGGATTTGTCACTCAAGTGGTGATGAAGAAAAGCTTCCAGGGCCCAGAGGAGATAGTGCAAAATCTGCTGCAGCTGAGAAAGCCAACAAGATGTCTGAAAGCAGGTCCCAAACCAGTGACTCCCCTGCAACAATAGGGGGTGGTGCTAATTTAAAAATCCCTTTTATTTGTCTCTGTTTCATAAAGTCACTTTGACTTAGGTGTGTTTGAAATTTCATCGTGTCAGTTGATACTCTAATGGGGTCTGGCTTTTAAATTTAAGGAGTGTATGGCTTTCAGGGAACTTACTGTGGGAAAAGGTACAGGTAATCTGTTTCCAAGCTCTGGCCAACTGAAAGTCTTCTCATAAGTGGATAAGACCATTAGGTAAGGTTTTCAGGGGGTAGCTAAGCATTTAGACAAGAGATAATAAATGTTAATCCAGTTAAGTTTCTGATTTAAACTATTATGTAAGTTTTCTCACAGGATTTAGGAACACACATGACATCTGCTTCAATAACTTTTTGACAAAACAGAAGACACTTTAAAAATACAGTTTTGACATGTCTAAGCAGTTAATTACAGCATTAAAAATGTAGGAACCAGGTTTACAAACTTCCATCTCCTTAAAAAATGGAAGGGACAATGACAGTTTTCTCATTAGTACTCATTGGACTTGGATTGTTCTGGAGAGTTTTATCCATTGATCATTTAGTAAACAGTTAGCTCCATGTCTCCTATGATAGAGGGGAAGGAAGAAAAAGTACATAAAAGCCTTGGAAAGAAGAGGTTGGGGAGTTTCTGGGCTTGCTGGGTCATGTGATTATGATTAGCAAACATATAGCAAATAATATAGTACTGTGTATACACAGTACACACACACAAAAACCAAAACACACACACACAAAAAAAAACACAAACAAGAAAATGTCCCCAAAACCCATTCAGCAGTACAGTAAGGTTAGGTGCTTTAGATCTGTCTTCTTTCAAACTTGCTATCCACTCAGAGTGAAAATTAAAATCATAGAAGGTTTCAACCCTCCCAATGGTTATAACCAATAGCCCATGAAAATTTGGCTCGTATTGTACTTTCTTCCAGTGGTTTAACAAAGTAAATAAGTCACAGGAGTAAACTGTAGCATCACTACTGGTGGATTCTTGACCAGTTTGGCTCACAAGAAAAAAACCCACAAGTTTCCAAAAGAAGAATCTCTGAAATAGGGTGTGTTCTCTGCTAGCTTTAGGTGAGTAGCTTGGACCTAGGAGAGATCATTTCATTTGGATAACAGAGCTCCAATTGCTATAGGCCTACCACTAACATAGAAAAGTGTCATTCCACCAAAGATACCTGTGTAATTAGTCTTTTTTACAGAGGTCAGTGATGTGCCTTGTAGCATATGCTTGTGCTTACATGGTCATGTCTTTAAAGTATTTCAAGAGTAAGAGACAGGCTGACTAGGTAAGAGGTGGAGATAGGAAGAGAGTAGTGCTCTGTCAGTCTAGAATGGCAGCCCTGCACAGGGAGAGACTACTCGGTATCGCAGTTTTCCTACTGGGCAGAAACATTTTGGTGAAATGTACAGACAGGTTTGAAAAGGTAAAACTCATATAAAATATGCTTAACTACATTGGTTTCATTTGTTTGCTAAGCCTGTAAACAAAAAGCTACTCTTTGATGGGTTGCTTATAACTATAGACCTTTCCAGGAAAAATCTTTTTGTTATCAGGTCATGGAAGTAATAATAAATTCCTGTCCTCCTCCCCTAGTTTTATATTTCATTATATTATTCTTATGTATTCTTTGTTATATAGACTTTTCAATGCAAAAAAAAAAAAGTTTTCTGTGTGGTTTCTCTGAAGCTTATTCTCCTATCTTTATTGTTTCTAGCTACTAGATTTTAAGCATAGAGATTGTCCTCCCACTAGATTGCTTTGCTCATAGAAGCTATAAAATAATAATTAGAAATCAATTTCTAGAGATGTTGCTTCCTCTTCCAAAACCAGATTTGCTTTTTGCAAGTTTGCTAATACTAGAATGAGAGTACAATGAAGAAGGGTATTAGGAGGCGTTCATCACAGGGTACCAGTTTAAAATGTATGTCCAGTGCTACTGTTGCGCCAATTATCCCTGACCTTTTCTTCTGGCCTTGGGGTATGATGTTATTAAAGAAGACTGATTCAGGAATATTTTCCTCTCTAATATTAGTTTAAGCAAATTTCTTCACAGGCCTAACTATTCTGTTAAGCTGCTAAATTTTTGCCCTGGAATTTAATTTTTTCAGCAATGTTAATAACTAATGCCCTCTCCTATACTTCCAAACTATTGCAACTGCAGTGATAATATGTGCCACTGTTTCTGTGGGCTTTCACTACTGGGAAAGCATAGCTATAAGGAACCTACTTGCAGGTTCTTTCTGCTTCAGATTTCAGCATGAAGTCTATTTATCAAGTGTTTACCATGGTCTGTTAGTACACATGTTTTGGGTTATTGTTTTTAATCCATGCATCAAAATCTAATCAGTACAATGAGATGCATAGTAGGTACTACTCAGGAACTTCTGAATTGGATGTTTTTGAGAGTTGTTACACTGTCGTTACTATTCCCATATTGGCAGTACACCTTGAGAGTGAAAGAGAGAGAATGAACCTCGCTTGTTCAGTTTCAACATCTAATTTTAATCTTTTATGTAAGCCATCTGAAGTACTGCCACCACTTTTATCTTAGAGAAGTTAAGACAAGGGAGTTAAGTCAATGGAATATTACTAATTTTTAATGACTTTTGTTAGTTTTCAGATGGATTTCAGGCTCTTCCTTTAATGAGAAAATGAAAAAAAAAAACCCAAAACTGGGTGCGTATTTTACATCGAAGTTCATCAGAATTGTAATAAAAAGGTTATAGATTCAGGTATTCTGTGTCTTTTGCTTGAAGACATAGCTGTGCTTAAAATTAAAGGCTGACTTCTACGTTTATCTTTGCATTGATTATACTAAATGCATTCTTGACAGTTAGTTAGGTTTCAGGGTACACAATCCTAATTTACTTAAAACACATTCAGGTAAAAATCTTCAGTCAAAGCATATCTGCTTTACTGAAAGCATCATGAATCTTTTGGTCTGAATTGATTAGAAGATGTATCAGTGTTAAAATCAAAAGATGTGATAGGTGCACTTTTAACAAGTCATTTTAGCTCAACTAAAATGGTGTTTGAGTCGCCTTCTTTGCATCTTTTAGTTGAACAGTGTGTCATTATCTCTATCATTAAGTATCTGTTATGAAGTTAGAAGTACTCATAATGGACTATAGAAATGCTAGGCTCAAGTTTAAAAAACAAAACAAAACAGTGTATTTTAAACCTATTTAGTCATCTTCTTAAAAGTTCCCATAGTAAATAAGTAGTGTTCCAATTGTTATATTCAGATAGCATCTCTCATGTTTTTGTTATTTTACTTTGAGAAGCTGAGTATTTAAAAGCTTGTTTGCTATCTGTTATGTAATGGAGGTTTTTTGCTTATAGTCAGGAATTGTGGACTAATGAGACTTACGCATATTATCTAAGTGCTTCAGAGTTATTGCAACTACAATAGCAAGAGCTAAACAAGGATCACTGATAATAAATTTACTGGTTTTGCCATGAAGGCATTACTGAGAGATTTAAGTTTGCTTTTATTTCTAAATATAAATATGAGTTGTATAGGGAAAATCTATTTATAATACCATTCCAATTGAGTCTTAGCAAATTACCTTAGTCCAGAGAGCTTCATAAACAGTCCTAAAGCTATTTCAAAATGGGTATTTGTGGTGTGATCTGTTTTTACTGTGTATGCACTTTGGCTTATGCTTTTTGTAATTAAAGAAGTAATATTAGATAATAGATTATTCTGGTGGCTTAGCATGAAGGCAACAGCTGCAGTATGCGAAGGTTTTACTTCACATTTCAGAGGAATTCTGCTTACAAAGCAGGTGAAAGATAAGTCATGAAAAAGGGAGAGAAAAAGGAACTAAAGCAGACTTTAACCTCCAGCCTGCTTAGACTGGATCGTCCAGGTTTTTAGATGGACAACACCCTTGAGCATGCAGGGACTGAAGAGGCTCTGCAAACATCTCATGACCAATAAAGACACAAATTCAGGAAGAGTATACATTTGAATGGTTGTTTTCACCTGTGTTACAGTGTTCATTACCCTTCCCTGCAGCAGGAGGATTGATTAGTTGTCTTTCAAATTGATTTCTCTGATCTTGGTTCACATGTTGAAATAAGAGTGTTTAAAGTACTTAAGAACGTTTGGTAAACTAGGCAGACATAGAGAAGTGGCATTGTAAACACATGGCTTTATATTTATTGCTTTATGCTGCTTTGTCTAATTCTAACTTGCCATATATATTTATTTTTTTCCCCAATACAAGAATTTTACCTGAATAAATGAAAATATGCCATGAAATGGCAATGGCATATGCACAGTCTGAAACACATCCTTCAAAAAGATGGTGCCTTATTGTTACTGATTACATCTGAGTTTGTCATTCGTCTAAAGCGTTTAGTAACTTACACAGGCTAAGGGATGTTATGTGTCCCTTGCTTTTTAAGTTTTGTAAAATGTGTTTCAATGTAGTGGGAAAGCATTATAAAAAATTTTGCACTGGAAGTATCAGAACATTCTTCAAGTTTTAAATCTGAAAAAAATCAACACCGGTGTTACTTTACTGATCAAATTGTCTTAAGATCCCAAATATCAGGTTCTAATTTTTTGTGACTTAAGACACAGCAGAGTGCTTGTTTCCTTTTGAAGTAAAAGCACATTGCCCATTAATGCTGATGAGGATTACATGGACGTATTGAGGATTATTTTGCAGCCTCATGACAGTGGTTAAGTTGCATCATATAATAACTGAGCTTATGCCAGACAGTTGCAGGACTGTGCCAGTTGCTTCAGACGTTGAGGCTGTTAGATTTATTTCTTTAAAGTGTTTTTTTGTGGCTGCTTCATCACAGGACTCTGCAGGTATAGCTGCTGAGTTCATACAGAGTGTATATTACAGAGTTTCTTTTCTGGAGAGTTGACTTGGCACAGTTGCTTCTCTTTAGAATTCCAAAAGCCTTTTTGAATGTCCTACATTGTCAAATAGATTTTTACAACTAAAACAAAGGTTTTCTGAGATCCAGAGAATTGTTGAAAGTAGCCAGCCTCTCCAAAAGAGTAATCCTGAAGGAGGCTGCAAAGTTCATGTGGTAGAATTTTGCATGAGTTGCAAGTCACCCACTGTTCTGGTTTATTTTTTTTTTCCCCTAAATCACACTCAATCTAAAAGCAGCTCTATTTTAATGAGGTATATCTTGCCAGATGTTAAGGCCCACATTTCTAGAGATGAATAGCTGAGTTTTGGCTACATCTGTATGTGGTAGCTGAAGTTAGAGAAACTACTTTTCCACACAGAGAAAGGATATTCATGCATTCATTTACCAACTGCGTGAGTAGTAATGAATGATACGCAAGGCTAACTTAATTTGCATTTGGACATTTGAATTTTCTTTGTCAGTGCTGATGCTGTTATCATGCAATTATTGTGAAACACTTCTATTTGAAAAATTTTCTGCTGCAGTGCTGTTTACTGAGGTAATGCACATTGTCTTTAATATTTTAATATATATACATAATGAATGGAAAGGAAAGGAAAGAGATGAAAATCACTGTTGCAGCGTATGACTTGGTAGCAGATTAATTTAACTGACATTAGGTCAAAATGGTTGTTTTGCAGATAGGGATGCTTTCAGCTTCATCCTCTTCTAGGAACATAGTGGAGAATTGACAGTCCCCGTAACCTCAGCAAAGAGACTCTGTCCCAGGTTTTTTACTAATTGTTGTCATCTCGACTGTAAAACTGTAATTAGTTTATTTTCTACAAAGACAATATTCACCCTATGCTTTATGACATAACAGAACAATATATGGAAGTTCTAATTTTCTTGTTGCGTTATCAGGAGAAAATGAGATTCTCTGCTCAGCATACCCAAAATAATAGTGTTTGGTTATAAAGTACTGGTATTATCTTAGCAGTAGACACATATTAGTATTTAGGCAGTTATGTTACTGTATGAGAAGCCAGAATAACAGTGGCTCTTTAATGCCATAACTCTTTTTGCTTGACTGCTGTTTTAGTTTAATAATCTGTCACAGTTTAAATTAAGGATCTAAACCAGGGTGTTCAACAGCAAAGGGACAGGTAGAGGCCAGCAGTCCCTGTTGGAGAACGAGGCTAAAAAGATGTCTAAAAATGATAGAAAAGCTCTGCCAGGAGAAAGGGGTAGGAGGACACCGCATCATTTTCTCCTCTGGAAAATGTCCCCTCCCCATGTTACTGTCCCATTATAGCTTAAGTATCTTGCTTGTTTCTTGCAGAGAAAAAGAAATCTTGGTTTATTTATGTTTAGCTCGTTCCTTGCATACCTTACTGCATGGTGGGCTTGGTGATCTCTTTGTAATAGCCACCTTCAGCAGTTGGTCGAATGTCTTTGTTTAGCTAAGTCAGCTGAGACTAATTTGAGGGTATTAATATTTTTCTTCTTAGAATTTTCTCTAACAGGGAAGAGAACTTTGGTTTGGTTTGGTTTGATTTTTGTTCCCCTGCAGTTTTTTGTTTTACATAGCTTTCAGTTGGTTAGTATTTGGGTGAGCTGAACAATTTAGGTGAATTGATCAATCCCTTACAAACACTTGTCTGTCAATCTTTTATTTTGTTTGCTGACTTACGTATTTCTTGTTTAGTTTCATTTTTAAAGAAGACTGTTTCTAGACAAACAATTTCTGATGGAAATACAGTGTAAGTTAGATGATACTGGTCAAATTTCAATGCTCCAGTTAAGGTTTGAATGCAAAAGAGCAATTTTTAATATATTTTTAGCATTCTGTAATGAATGATTAAGCTACTGAACTGGAGAGCACTATTGCAAATACAAGATCAAAGAATGGAAGTCGGTGATAGGCAACAGAAAATAATCTGAAACAGAAGCATGTGCCTGGGAAAAAGCAGAACAGTTTAGCTGAGGAAGCAAACTAGTCTTAATTAGAATTATAGATAAGACTTTATAAGATCTGTGTTATTTTTTCCTTGCTTGAACTTTTGCTATTATTATGATCTTAATTAGAAACATGCTACCAAAAAACACACTTTGATCTTCATATAAAGCTTATTACAAGTGGAAAATTTTACCAATTTGGGGCTATAGATTTTGTAATATCAGCTCAGCCTGAATTCGATTACTTTTATGCTTTTAGGAATTTTGGAGAAGCTAATTATAGGAAGGTATTTTGTATATTGGCGTGTTGTTGGCTAGTTTTATACTATGGCTTTTTTACATATTTCTACAAAGCCTCTTTGGCCATTCATTTGTAATATATTGGGCTTAAAAGACAGGTCTAACTTTGCATGTGTCATGGTTTAAGCCCAGCCAGCAACAAAGCACCGCACAGCTGCTGGCACCCTCCCCCCTCACAGCTGTATGTGGACAAGAATTGGAAAAAAAAGAAAGTAAGACTTGTGGGTTGAGATAACAATGGTTTAATAACTAAAATAAATGATATAATAATAGTAATGAAAAGGAGTAGAGCAATGAAAGAAAGAAAAAGAAAACCCAAGGAAGGCAAGAGATGCACACACAGTGCAGTGGCTCACCACTCACTGGCTGATGCACAACCAGTCCCCAGGCAGCAATCTGCCTCTCTCAGTCAGCTCCCCCCAGTTTATATACTGGGCATGATACCCTATGGTGTGGAATATCCCTTTGGCTAGATAAGTCTGCTGTCCTGGCCATGCTCCCTCTCAGCCTCTTGTGCACCTGCTCATTGGCAGAGCATGGGAAACTGAGAAATCCTTAACTTAGGGTAAATGCTACTTGGTGACAGCTAAACCATCAGTGTGTTATCAGCATGATTCTCACCCTGAATTGAAACCACAGCCATGTACCAGCTACTGGGAGGAAAATGAACTTTGGCCCAGCTGAAAGCAGGACAGCATGGCAATGCACTTTGTCAGATTACATTTCCTGCTGTTGTGCTGCAGGCAAGTTTAAATTTCAGGGAGCATATTGAGACCTGGTCTATCAACGTTTTTAACACAACTTCCCATCAATATCTCCATTGCATTGCTGAAACTGGAGCACAGGTGGTTCCTCCAATTATTGCACATTATTGCCTCAACATAATGTAGCTGAGCTGTTACATTTGTAATATATGTAGTTCCAAAATTGCTCTCACATCCTAAAAACTATCAGTGCTAGTTAATTGTAGCGCATTTATATTGCTAGATTGTTTCAGTTCAAATATCGTTACATTTTAAAGGGTACTACAATTAGGTTGAAGTTATTTTTAATGATTAATAAAAACAGATGTGAGATATTGTGGATTAATTTCAATAGTGATGTATTTTGAGTAACTCTTAATTCCAAGTCCTAGAATCATCTATAAAACAAGACACCAACCTTGAAAGAGTCAGTTTTGTTTAGTTCTCTTCAAAACAAACTGCAGAAGATAACATTTGGTAGGATTTCTTGTGTTTGTGTCAGTACAAGATCTTTGCATACTACGCTCCTGATTTCTGTTTTGGAGGAAAAAGTGATATAGGTTGTAAGGTTTGTGAGTATATTTTAACTA